>CM075191.1:11483054-11540554 GCA_037577475.1 Chaunax sp. Z400 | reverse complement strand
ATATTAGTGCATGACTTTGTTATTGTAATTTTTCTTTCTCTTGTGAGTCACATTGTATTCTTATTTTAGCCATAAATGTAAATACACTATAAAATGTTAAAAGCTTCATTGTGAGGGCCGTTGTTTTGCATTATATTGTTCAGGTGTTCTTGTTATTGTGTCCACTCAGCTGTGCAACTTTCAAATGGATGCTCATCCCATCTTTAACATGTCTTAAGAGTAGAGTGTACAATAAAAGGGATCTGATCTCGATCTCCTGTTTTCACACAGTACAGTGTGTCAGATCCCACAAGATAAACAACATATTACATCTCTATCTGAAGCTTGGAAGCCGGGGTTTGACATCAATTATATCTTGATGACAGCAAACTGAAGAGTGAAGAATTTATCATTATCTTATCTGCTGCTGGTTGGACAAAACGAGACATTTGAGGTTTTCATCTCAAGCTCTTGGAAATTACGATGGTCATCACCATTTTCTGACATTCAAAGGACCAAAGAATTGATTGACAAATAATCATCGGATCGATGGGCGATGATAACGATTGTTAGCTTCAGCTCTACTTCGTACAACATGACCGTTACATTTCCACAGTGGCGACATGAAATTGGGTTGACAAAATGAAAGGAAAACTTTAAAATACAATAAAAGCCACTGCAACAACAACACCAGAGGCTCAGTCATGTCAAAGTTGAAGTCTTTAATACACTTTCAGCATTCTTATGCAAACATGAAAATAAAATATGCAATAGAAAAATGTCATTCTTATGTCGGCACCTACAAAAACACAAACACAGCCTCATCTGCCCTCCATCAAAACTCAGCACAAAGGTGGACCTCTGTGCTGTAGGGACTATGAAGAGGCTTGGAGGCAAGTCCTTTGGTCTGGTATTAATTTTGCATACAGTAAGAAGGCCATAAATATCTTTTATCCATTTAATTAGCTCTGCTGTCTGTAAGTTGGTCAGGTCTATTTTACACTATATAGAATAGGCTGGTCCTGTCAGAACATAACGTAGAGATTACATCTCTGTGGACTATTTAATACATATTCAGCATCTGAGTTATTGTTGTCAAAGGCAGCCACCCTGAACTGCAGTTCAGAGGATTGAGAGCAATTTAACGCACATTTCTGTATGGCCTGCTATTGACTTTGGCATCAAACATTATGAATAATGTCTTTGTCTACTTACAATACAAAATAAATGTGCATAGACAAAGACCTGCGCAAACAGCCTAAAGCGCTTCAGCTTGAATACTTTCTGCAAAACAATTCAGGACATGTGTTGGTTGTGAAATGAATTCAAAACATCTCAGTAGATGATTGATTCATTTGAACAATTTTTATACAAGTTTTATAGATGTTTTCCTTCTACTGTTTTTGTGTGATGCTTGTGGAAATGAGAGAGCGGCGCACAAGTGGGTGGGCTGTGTGTCCACCAGGGGTCAGGCTGACACAGAGCATTCAGTACATGTTGCGTGTGGTAAAACATCTCCACCTGTGCTGAGATGTTTGAAACAATGTGAGGCCACATTACCTCACAATAACATCCTCACTAATGGTCAGAAAAAGAGTTTATTTGGACCAAAATATATTGAATTGAATAGAATTCCACCTATTAGCAGGATGCACAGTATATCTTCAATGTAGAATCTATTAAAAATGTTTGAAATATTTTGTGGTGATAAATGTTACACAAAGAGACACTCTATAATGATCTGGAGACAAAGGAAATGTTGTTGTTGCAAATGATCATTATAAATGTTTTCAAGTGTTCGATCATTTAAAAACAGGCTCTGGTATCAGATACTAAAGGCAGTCTGTGTATTCACCTCAAGTAATGTGCCGTCAGCGCTACTATCCAGACATGACCTCAATGTCATTTACTCTATGCTCTCTTCATAACACCCCTGTGGCTATAATCACATAATAAAGCGATGTAGCAAAAATAATTAATAATTATTAATATATTCCAAAATGTTATTGTTACTGATAAAAGTTTAGAAACAGAATTTTATTAAGGATTCAATTTATAGGTAATTATGAAATAGGATGCAATTGAAACACAATCAAAAAATAGTTTATCATATGAAATTAATTTTATAATTATACATTGAATTACAGCATCTTTCAAGATTTAAGGAACATCTTCAATAGGAGTTATGTAAAATATACAGATTCCTGCATCATGTTTTGATGAAACTTATCCTGCAGAATAAAACGTTCCCAAAAAAATTTCCACTCGTTTGTACTTTTTGAATCAAGACAATGTTGCTGTTAAAGTCTGCAGGTAAAGTCGGATGGAAAAGTCAACGAGAGGTCCACCATGTCTGACTCAAGTGTGGCGTTTGCAGCTTCTTTAAATTCAATTCAAAATGCTCTCTTTTTATAGACAACCAAAAAAACAACAACAGAAAAACCTAATAAATGTCTAGAGAACCTTTAGTTTTTGTCCAGATGTCTCTCTCTCCTTTAAAAAAATAATGTTAATTGGAAAGTGATGGACTTTTATAATTATTTGGTATTTAAAAGGTATGCTTATTTCTTGTATCTATACTTATTTATCATTTAATGAAGGCAAGAACGTCAAGAATTTGGATGATCTGCTAGAATGTGGTTACTATATCCTTTATTCAAACTATATAACAGCAGGATATTTTTTTTATCAAATGGCAGAACAGGCACAAAATATTAGAAATATAAATAAAAAGAGCGAACAAACCAGAAGTTCATTAATAGTAGAAGCAATTAGGGTTTTGTCTTCAAAGTGACAGCAGCTTCAGCAGCGGACGACATGAACTTTTACCGTGTTCCGCTTTTTCCTTTAAACTGTCACATGTTAGCGAACAAGAATATGTGTTCGTGTGTGTTGTGTGCCTTAAAATACGTGGTGTGTGTTGCGGGGTGCGACCACACAACACGGTGGAGTCTTTAAGAAGCTGTCAGGGGCCGTAACATTGTTCTCCTACAACAGTTAACGCAGCGCACCGGGCACAGCTTCAGGTTAGTGACACCCCCAGTGCACCTTTGCAGCCCTCGAACAAACACATACACACATAGAAGCTGTGTCTGCACAGACTCCTGCTCGCTCTCACTTCACACCACAGCCCCTAATGGGTGGCAGTGTTTTTGCTTAATGGAAGTGCAGAGAGAGTTCTGTTGCTGAGGTAGATAGGCCCCTCTGGGCAAAAACACATTAACCTATTTGGAGGGTGTGAATTCCAGATGGTGTTATTAGCGGAGAGTCTGAGCACCTTGAGCCGAGCTGCTCCAGTACTCAGTGTGAGTTTGTGTTTGTATGTCAGAGAGCACAAGGAGGTAAGGGGAAGAGAGAAAATTCTTGTTTCTAACCGTGTCAGACCGGAGGTAAGGTCTTCGCACAATCCATCTCCGGGGCGTGAATCAGCAGGCTGGAGCAAAAGTTTAACTTTCTTCACTGCGGTTTCATTAGCCCTGTGGTGGCTACACAACAAGCCAGAGCAGTGCTGGAGAAAAACAAAACTGGATGAAAGAACCAGCCATTTGAGGTTTGACAGGAAAGTTTGCGGTCAGCTCGGCAACAGGTCACACTGTCGTGCACTTTAAAAAAAAGTAATAAAATGACCTCACTGTCAGATACTTAGCATTGCACTTAACACTATGAAGACAGGGGCTAATTAAACTTATGCCATCCTCCAATTCTATCCAATTAGCCAATTAAGGGTAATTACAGTTTTAGCTTTGGCACAAGGGTTTTCATAATGAAGCATTTATCAAATCTCCACCCTCTTTCTCCCCAGAAGACACCCATACAGCGGAGCAGAAGAGGCTACGCCTGTCCACCTCTCCCCTCAGGGGAGTGGAGTCTAACTGGGTTTGCATGATATTTCTCCTGATTACCTTGCTTGTAATTACGTTTTCATTTGACATTATTTAAAAAAGCTATTTTAATTAAATATTACTAAAGAATTATTTTATATACACCGGCAGCTTGTCTATAGAGTAAACAGTATGAATCTGACCCTACTTTGCCACCTGCACTAAATGAATTCATTGGGGGCGACACCAGGGTCAGCAGGTCTTCTAACCTGTCCTGTTCCTCTCTACAAACAACACTCCACCCCCGTTTGAACCACTGCATTATCTACTTTTAGTTCGATTCTCCGGTTTCACAGTGTAAGTGAATTTCATTCAGTTGTGCATTATTAAAGGGCAGAAATTATTTATCTAATATTCATTATTTATATTTATACAAGGAGCTTGTCCGCAGGGAGCAGGTCTCATTTTCAACCTCATATTTTGTAAACAGGCAGTCACAGAAGTGACAGTTCCTCTGATTTAAAGAGACAGGCCTGCTTATGGAGAATGATGGCTTCCTTGAATTCAAATGGAAAGGTGATCAATTTTTAATATTTTGTTCGTGCGGCATTTGCATTGACTCATTCTCGGATTCTGCCGCCACTCTGCCTTTCAAACGGACAATGAGGGCAGACAGGTGAGTTTTTGAAGCAGGAAAAGGAAAGAGGAATGCCATCTGTGCCGCAGGCACATGGAAACTGGACAATCAACGCAGGCAGCAAATAGATTTGGAAGGCCTTTGCTTTAGAAAGTACATGGAAAGACCTTTTTATAAATTCATCCTGATCACAAACAGCGTCATTTCTTTAAGAAGATTAGGTGTGGAAAGCCATAGCCCACTTTTAGAAGCTCACAAACTATACACAAATACCAAAAAACTCAAATTCTGGTTGCATAAAGTCCCCTATACTGAGAACTCGCTGGAGGCCTGCGCAGTTAAAAAAAATGCTTTGTTTCAGCTGGCCAGGTTTGTGACATTTAGTATGCATCCCTCCATGTTTCCACCACAGAGCAGACAGACTGAAGGGATGGCAAAGCGTGTTTGTTAGCCCAAGTGTGCCCCTGCACCTCCACAACCACCGCGTCTGAGTGGCTTTAACTACGAACAAAATCACTTTTCAAAGGGAATAATGTAGAACAACATCATGTCAACTTTAAGGATATATTTATATATTTCTTTGGGCCCGCATTAATTTTAAAGCGGAATTTTAAAGTTGAGGAAAAGGGAATGTTGCGCTCGTACCAAGACGAAACACGAGACATGGGGAGCAGTTATGCAAATGAATGAAATAAATCTCAAAATGGCAGTGAAGAATTGATGAGGACAGAGAGCGCTTGTCTTGGTTGCAAGGCAAGTGGATGACTGAGAGGACAAGTGACGTTCATTTTCAAAGGAAAGTTTCACAATGCTATCATGGCAGCCATTGTGACTTGGAGATAAATTTTAATGCCCCACTCTGACGATTCTGTGTCACTCTCCCTCTTCCTTTTTCTTTTTCTTTTCTTTTTTTTTTTTTTTTTTTGCTATCTCCTCTCCCAATCTTGACACATGTGCATGTGGTGTGCCAGGACCCAGAAAGCCTGTGCACATGGAAAAGAAAGATGGGGGGAAAAGTCTACATAAAAGATTCATCACAAATGTCTCTAATCCACTGCTGCATTGTCAAGGAGATGTTATAAAGCACACATTGTAAATGGATTCTTCCCTCACTGACTTAAGTCGTTTCTGCAGAGGGATGGGGGAGTGGAGCCGGGGCGACAAGGGGCATCCTTGTGTGGCACCAGACAAGTACATAGTGTGAGCAGATGAGCAGCACTCTCTGGGACTGCATTACTACCTGTCCCCAGTGCAGCACTGCCTGTGAGGCCGACTCTAATGTACAGGCTGGCCACATTCCCCTTGTCAAGGCCTTGACGTGCACGTCAAAAATTACCCAACCTAAAGTGACAGCCCCCTTTATTCCCTTCCCTCCACCCTCTGCAGCCTGCTCTCCAACCTGCTAGAGGAGAGCTTTGAAAGCCAAGACTGCCAATGCCACTCTACAGCAGCAGGCACTTTATTTATTCCTCACCACAGGCAACGAGAGGTAAAACAATATGGATGGCACTGTGGAAGCTCATAATATTAGCTTTGGCTGTGGGCCCTCGGCCATAAATATCGCACTGCCTCGCAGAGGATATGACTGGAGCCACGTGAAGTATAAAGATTTTGAGCAAAGGTCTGGAAAAAAACGGGGGAGCGGCGTGTCACTACCTTTCTTTCATCTTTTATCAAATCACCCTTCAGCTCCTCCATCCTCCCAGCGCAAAATGACACAAGTCTCTCATGCTTTTAGAGGCACTTTGAAAAATAAGACCTCAGTGAAGCAAAAATAATCACTCTTTTCAACACTTCACTTCATCTGGCGATGCTCTTCACTCCTCCATTTCAGAGCCCCTTCAATCACATGTAATGATAAGTATTACTTATTTATTTTCTCCCGAAGACTTGCAGCGGTTGAAAAAAGGGACAAAGCCACAGGAAGGTGACTAGGGAGCCCCTTCCTGCCACACACACACACACACACACATATAAACTTCCTCATCCATACAGACATGCTCATTTAGATCAGAAACAGACTGGATGAAGGACCAGGATGTGGACACCTCGGACTGATCTGGAGCCACAACTATATTTTGCAGTTTCTGCGATCATCAATCGTTTGTTGCTTCAATCTTGCTTGTGTTCTGCTCTACATGTCCCCAGACTGGGGCAACAACTAATAAAAGAGGTTGCAGTGTTTCTATAACACGTATGTTTGCGTATGATAATAAGGAAAATGACCATTACTGTGCAAACTGCACTGGATAGGGATTAGAGTTTATAGTAAAATTCATTAGAGGCAGTCTGATGGTATTTGTTTCTAAAACTTCTTTTGGAGAACCAAAAATCTTACTTCTCAAATTTGTGTGTGCAGGAGGGCTTTTCCAGTCGAACCAGCTGAAGTTAACTTACATGCTGTCAGAGGTTGGAACTGTATATTTAGCTGCTGTTATGGGGTCAATCTCCTGAGAAGCCAAATCCAGTTGGATCGTTTGACAAGAAATATCCAGTAAGTTAAGGAAAACAAAACTCCTGGATAAAAATGGGAAAAATTCATACAGCGCCAAAAGAGAGAAAAATTTAAATTATAAAATATTTCACATGAAGGGTCCCTAGACTAATATTGTTTATAAAATAACTTAAATCATGCATAGCTCCTTGTTTGCATAACATACTTACACTTATATTTGTCTTTTATTTTTCTTTCTATGTGCAGTTACTACTGTATGTTGAAGTAAATGTCTGTTTTTTTGTGCTTTGATTCATTTTTTTCTTTTTTAGTTTTGTGAGCATTTTGTGTGTTACACAAAATACACAGTATATATTGTTTATGACAAAATCAGATCAAATCAACTGATATGCAACATTTATTTTGAGTTCTGGAAAATGTATCCTAAAGAAAGTGACACTGGAGACAGGATTAAACTGGTGCCCCTCCATTTAATGAAGTCCTTTTAATGGATACATTAGTATGCCACAGAGTAAATTTAAATTTAGTTTTTCAATGTAGTTACATAATTACAAAAAAAATACAAATCTCCACAAATATGGAGGATGAAGTTTCCAATAATAGAAAAATATTTATGTGGGTTTCAAGGATCTATGCCAGTTTTTTTGAAGATTTTACTGTTAATTTAAAGATAGAGGAAAAAAAATGCACAAGCTGAAAAAGTACTTCCAACTCAAACCTAATGTTTAAAGATGATTTTTGTATACATTTGATTAAGCAGATGCTTTCTCTCCCACTCAGATGTTATTTCAAGGAAATCAACAATTAACTTTCCCAGAGTATCCCAGAGTTGTTTTGTTTTATAAACTGATGGCACTCTCAGAAAAAAACCATAAAAAGACATACTGCACCTATATACTGTATATTTTTCACGCTGTACAAACTTAGTGAATGAAACATAGCAAGGTATAATTATGACCATCTTTCACTTTAGTGTATTTTGTTGGAACTTTCAGAAAGTACGTGAAGCCCGTTCATAAGCAGTAGTAGTTTGAGCTGAACTTTAAGTGGACCAGAGAATGAGCATCAGCCTCTTCCCTCCTCCTGCCCTCCTGTATCCAGTTCAGCACACAGACGAGACTCTGCCTCATCACTTCAGCCGCCTGCTCTCACATCTGTGTGCATCTGCGTCCCCAACTGCTGCGCAATTAAAGAGAGATGAGCAGTGCTGTTAGTTTATAAAAAAAAAGGAGTGAAAAAACATAATGTAGTTTGTGCATCACCATCAATTTACTGCATGCTGAAACTTTAAATGAGGCCATGAATAATTCAGGAGAAGTGCAAAGGGGACGATCGGTGATGGTGGTGGTGGTGGGACGGGTGGTAAAAGAAATAGACAAGAAGACAACATGGCGGGGGGGTGGGGGGGATTGTTATTCAACCAACTCTTTGTCACAAGTTGAGATTGAAAGATTCAAAACTTCAAGCACACAGTCTCCCGGGGGTGAGACGCTGCAGTTCAAACAAAGTAAACAACTGTTTTACTCTGATGCACACTTTAGTCTTGCTGGAGGCTAAGTTGCCTTCCTGCTGCAGCTGGTATTGTGGCACACTTTGCCGGCAGGGGAGTGTGAAAATTGTTGCAAAGATCTCAGAGTGTTCTCACCAAATGTGGCACGCAGGAGAGACTGCTGTACTGTTATTTACATAAAACGACCAGCTTGGTTTTCATGTGAAGGGAGCAGAAAAAGCATCATGAACACAGTACAGTAGAGGCACACTGTGCAAGAACAGGCAACCTCACTTCCCCAAATTTAAGGCAGTTACATAAGTGACTACAGGAGTGAGTGATATATCTACAGTATATATTTTGTATGTATATACTGTATATATTAGTGTGGATTTTGATATCTGAGTTTCCAAACTTGTTTTTTATTAACCAAATTAAGCTTATATTCTCAAACCTGAAACTGATTGGAGGAAAATTTCAAATTTTGGATTTTTTTTTTTTATCTCCATAGGTGGAGACAGGATAGTCCCCCAACCTTTTACTTTCACTTCCTAAATTTTAAAACACATATCTGTACTTTCTACTTCTCAAAATTTCCTTTCCCACAAACAGGCTCATTGCTTTTGTAGATTATTTTTTTTATTTTGCACCATTATGTACTTTCTCAACATCATGACCGATTTAAACCTAAAAGGAAGGTACAATAACTTCTAGAAACGGAGAATCCATTGGTGCATATCACGCACGACAACCGAAACAAGATGACAGACGTAAAACACGTACTAAGATGAAACGGACAAGAAAAGAAACTCCATAAAGAAAAGGTGTGATATCAGTGTATTATATCAATATGACATCAGGTTCAGTTAGTTTTGCACTGAACCAGCCGGTAGAAATGTCCTTCAAGGGGCCTGTACTTTTTCACTTTCACTTTATTAAAGAAGTTGAATCAATACTTCTAATTTGAACAAGTAACATTCTATTGAGTAAAGAATATGTGCACTTTTGCTACCTCTTGCTGTCTCCAGCATGCCAGTGGGACGCCCTCGGTCATATGTTGGCCTAGTTGTGGCGTTCTTGCAGATGTTATTTTCTCCCAAATGGCCCAAATGGGTTGGCTGGGGTGATGTTAGGGAGTGGTCATTTGGGATGAGTTGGATAAAAGCATCTAACATTTGTTTTTTTCAGTTTAAAGATCAGTTTCAAAATAGAGAGATGATTTTCTCAATTGGGTCAATAAAAATGAATGATGGGTTTTTAAATCTCGTGAGAATTCTTTTCTATGTTTATAGTACATAGCACATCATTGCATCTCACTGCAACCTTTTTACTTTAGTATGATAGTATTGACTCATTGACAATCTTTAAGTAGTTGAACTATGGACTCAATATTTAGCTATTGTCACAAAACATAATTGTTGCCCTGAGCGTTGTCGGTCAAATTAGACTGAAATCAAGAACTATGTGATTAAACATTATTAAAAGTAAGCAAGAAGATATTCAGTTACAGGTATCAGTAATACAGGTATGTTTTGATATTGTGCACTTCAGACACATTTTAGTTAGAACCCAAAGTGCCTTTAAAAAAAATCTTTCAAAGGCAATCAACTTTTATGCAAATATCTCAACAGGGATATATCATGTGTTTTAATAAAAGAAAAGAAAACAATGTTCTCAAAAGCACACAAACGTCTAAAGTAATGGCTAAAATGTCAGCAGAAAAAAAGATCAAATTCCCTGGATGAGCTACAGCTGTTTAGTGAAATGATGAAGCTTTAATGTTTTACCTGGTGCAGGTGAGAATCGCCCACAAGAACACAAATCAAAGCTCTTGTTAAAACAAGTAGATTAGACAGAAAACATGAGAGTTTATACAGCACACGGGTTGTTTATCTGAACCATATCATCAAGCCCTGAGTCTGGAGGCATAACCACCATTTACCCCTCTTTCAAATGTGGGATTCACTTAACAACAACAACAAAAATGAAAACATGCCCTCAGCCTTTCTACTGTAGCAATCTAACTTCTAACAAAAATACACTGTAGGTGTGTGATCCTCATACAGCAGCCAGATAAACTAGCCTCAAAGCCACAGATGTACAATATGTATAGTAGCTCCATGTTATAGTGGATGAGGGATTGAACAGACGGACGTGATGGTGGAACATAAAGAGGAGGAGACAAAAGAACAGAGAGAAACTACATAACAGTAACAGGTGAGTAGCTGCATGTTACCTTCAAGCTAACAGTTGTATTATATGTGTATGTGTAATACAGCTGTCCCAACAGGTTTATTCATGATGGCATGATAAGTACCAATCAACACATCAAAACTTAATGTCACTGAGTTATATATGAAAGCAGACAAATTTATTAATAGATCTTATATATCAAGGTTAAAATTATCAGTATGACTGAATTAGAGTGTATTGTATTGCACAGCTTTCAAAGAAAAAAAAAGTGAGATAAAAAGCTTGCAAAAACAGTGAAACCTGTTCCTGATCCTTTTAATTATAACATTATTACTACTACTACCAAATGCTGCTCCATCAAAACAAAAAACATATCTAAAAAAAAAATAATACAAAAATATAAAAAATAAATCTCCAAATGTGGTGATTTAAAATTCTTCAGATAAATTGCATGATTCCACTATGAGATAAGAAAATAGTCATTCTTCTTAAGATGAATTAATGTTATCTATATACATGGCTTGTGACAAAGCTGAAAACAGTCCTGAGTTTAGCAACACATGAGACACTAAAGTTTTGGACACACATGGTTTTAATAGGACAGTGATTTCACAATGTTATGAAAAGCCCAAAGGTCATTCTTGACCTATGGGAACAGGTTACAAAATAAAGTAAGTTCAAAATTGTATGAGCCTGAACTATTTTCAACTGCACCTCATATCCTTTGGTTCATTATTATATAACCTTTAAAGATGATAGCAAAAAGGTGTAATGCATGATATTGATCAGTAGAGCAGTCAGCTAGTATTGTTTGTATAAAGGTGTGTATTTATGTGTGAATATGAACTTCAATTGGTTTTACAAATAATTTCATCGATAGATACAATATGCTTAAAATATTTGTGTTCAAATGACATGCACAACACATATACTGTATGTACATACACAGACACAGGGCACATGCTTCAGCTGAATTTCTGTAGACATTTAATATCAACATGTGCACAACGGCCCTGTGATGAACTGGTGACTTGTCCAGGGTGATCCCCGCCTCCCGCCCAAAGTCTGCTGGGATAGGCTCCAGCCCCCCGCGACCCTACACAGGATAAGTGGCTACAGAAAATGAATGAATGAATGTGCACAACGCCCAATTAGAATAAAACTCCTCACAAACAGACAAATGTTACCACACACAACAAACTGGTCTATTGCTTTCTGTTCAAATGTACATACTAAATAAGATATGGGGGAAAATGAACCCATTTCCTCTCTTGTTACTTTTAAATGCAAATTGGGTCCTTCATTAAAACGCGTGGCTAAACTTCATTAGCAGCAGATATTGATTTTCACGCTGCGACAGTCTGATAGGCCCTATAGGCAAGTGAAGGTACAAAGGTTTGTCTAAATGCTAACTGGTAGTATGTGGCTCAGGGCTAGTTGGAGTTCTGGCTCTGAGAGCTATATAACATCTGGAGAGGTAACATTTACATAAGCTTCTCTTTGTACATGGGAACCTTCATTAACACCACACTGCTTTGAACTCAGGATGAGATGGTAATACAGACGAAACAGAGTTAAGGAGAGAGGCGATGTGTTGCGTCGTTGCAGCGATGTGCTGGTTTTTTTCCTGATGGTGTTTCCTGTTTTTGAACTATATTTCAGGAAAAATGTTGGAACTTCTGGGCAATCCAACAAGAACACAAGAGGAAAGATTTCTAGAAAGTTGGTCCCAATGCCAGAATTTTAAAAAATGTATCATTCTTAAGGCCTGCCAAAAAAAATCCAATGAAATTTTTTAACTTTGTCACCTGCAGGTGTTGGGGAGAACACAAAGACCTGTTATCATGACACACTGTTTAGTGGCAACATGTGGTGTCCACTGTACAATTTAAAATGTCATAATCAGTATAATAAATGTGATAAAAAATTAAACAACTTCATATATAAATTGTTCTCTTTAATGTCAACAAATCCACATGTTTAGTTAGCACACTGAAAATGATTTACAAGCTTATAACGATGAGCACAAGCCATGTGACTAAAAATTAAGAGTTGAATAAATATCCTACTGAGCATTTAGAAAACTCAGATTAAGTTTATTATGAAACATTCTTACTCTATTAGCGTCCCACAATGCATTGTAATGTATTACACACCACTTAAGTGTAAGAAGTTTACATTCTCATTCCTTGGTCAACTTTGTGATAATAAATATGCAATATCTGGGTAAACTTTCAAAATAAAAGGCGGACAGAAACATTTCAGGTTTTGGTTGCTGCTTAGTTAAATTTAGTAATCAAAACTACCTGGGCGCTGCGATAAACTGGCTACTTGTCCAGGGTGTACCTTGCCTCACGCCCAAAGTCAGCTGAGATAGGCTCCAGCCCCCCCGCAACCCTACACAGGATAAGAGATTACAGAAAATGAATGAATGAATGAAAACTACTTGGTTAGATTAAGGAGACGATCATAGCTTGAGTTAAAATGAGTATGTTAGTTACATAAATTAAGTTATGTACCTATAGGTTATACATAACTTAAGTTCCATTACCTAACGTTGGCTTTTGGTTTCATACTACACAAGACACAAACAGTGGTCTCCTGGGTGATAAGAACATTGAAGTGAACCAAAACATTAAATTTGCAGACTGCAAAACCCAAACAATGAGCTGAAAGATGCATAATCACTGCAGGGTTGAGACAAACTGCAGAAATAGCTGATAACTCTGCTAATTTATAACTGACCTCTTTGAGATAACTTTATCAATGATCTCAGATTCAGCTGTCCTGCTCTCACACAGCTCTGTCCGGCCTTCATTGCTAACCTCCCTCTGCTGCTTACCCTCCCTTTGATTATTCCACCACCCCGCCTCTCTGTGATACCTGGGCCTCCACCATAGACTCTCTGTTAATTCAATGTCATTATTTTCCCAAACATGGTCATACTGTGCGGCTCCTTCTCAATCATTTGCAGGCCTAACCCCTTGATCTCTGGCAAATAGGGGCCCGGTCGTGTGCCGCCGCTTTCACCATATGGAGCGCACAAAAGGCCATGACCCAAATTGCAGGGGATTTAGGCCCTAATCTGTCTTTACTCTGCAGAAAAATGGATGACTTGGATAGAGACTAGAGGAAGAGGAGGAGGAGGAGAGTAAGGGGGATGGGGGGATTTTAGTGTATGATAGGTATAGATGCAACAGAAGCACACACCCAGTGGGGAAAACATCTCTTTATCAATATTGTGTGTGTTTGTGTGTGTGTGTGTGTGTGTGTGTCTGTGTGTGTACTTGGAGGTTGAGGGAAGTGGGCAGGAACTACATAGCCTGCTTTACATTTTTAAAAAGCAACACACAAGGCGTCTCCTACAATCACACTTAGTGTAAATTATTGAAATTATCCCCAGTGTCAGTGGTCGAAGGCAGCACACCATGATACACGGAGACATGATGTGGCTCTACCAACCAGGCCCCCCACTTGTAAACAACTGTAATACTCTACAAAGCAAGCACTAGTACAGTATGTCTGTGTGTAACTTATTCAACATTTATTTTTCTGCCTCCCAACAGGCGGGTGGAGGTGAGATGCTGTATGTTTACCCCTTTGTGAACATCCACAGTCAGGCCACATGTGCATGTAGAGACACACACATACCCTCTCAAACACAATTGCCGTCAGCGTTATAGTTGTATGACTGTTCCCCATTACAGATCAGGACAAACTTTTCTTTAACTGCATACATTTTCTGGGATTGCTTCCAAACTAGTTTAGGATAATTCGAGTTTATCACAACTTTGGGGCTTATCTTCTCATTTCTGGCCATCGTTTATATAACTTATGGCAATATTATATATTCTAGGGTCATTGCTGCCATCTTGGACCACACTGACATCCAATGTCCAAGTCCAACAGGGCAAGAAACATGACACAGAATCATCATCATTATTTAGAGTTTTAGTGTTAGGGTTGAGCAACCAGAACAGGTTTCAAATTGGAACCAGTTCCAATACTCCGATTATTGGAACTGGTTCCAATACTCCGATTCCATCGGAATTGTTAACATTTTTAAATTTTGATTCTGCTTATCGGTTCCAAAATAAATTTCACTCACCCTCAAGTTTGATTTCAGTTTCCGTAGTGGTGGCATGCAGCTTCCGTTGTTTCCACCTGCAGGCTGGATGGGTGTGTCAAACTGGGCACCGCCATGGACCACAGCAAGCGGCACTCAAAAGTGTGGCTTTATTTTGCCCTGAAAAATGCTGGGTCGGCACAGCTCAACACCCTGCCAAACTTATTTCGTGCAAGGGAGGATGCACAACTAACATGACTAACACCTTTGCCTACATGGAGTACAAATCAACGAGCGTTCCGTGTTCGACGCGGTTAGCCGGCAGCACCTTGTCCCAGTTGGGTAAGTGAAAATAAAATATTTGGCTTATTCTCAACAAAGAAGTTATACGTGACTAAATTGCTATAAACCATGTCAAATGCAAATACTGAAATATATTTTTTCGTACACTAACACTAGTAGCCGGTTAACTGACTCTAAGCTAGTGGCAAGAATATATGATACATTCTTTATAGAATGGCTTGTACAAAGTTTTTTTTCTTCTGTGAAATATGCATGTGGCCTGTTTTGACCGAGCCCCTCAAAGAGCTGGAATCAAGAATCGTTAAGAACCGGAACAGAGCTGGAATCAGAATTGTTCAAATCCAAACGATGCCCAATCCTGTGATAATCCCTCATTGAACAGGACAACAGTGTGTGCACACACAACAGCAGGTACAGTAGGTCAGGGTTGAACTAGGTCAAACTGGAAACTGTAATTATCAATGTTCTTGTTGCCAGTTTGCGCCAAATTTTTACTGTTTGCCCTTGTTTCCTCTCCAAATATGTTTGGTTAATGGCCAATCCAATATCCAATACTTCAATAAATTCAATGGAATTCTATCTAATCTAATAATCTATCTAATCTAATAATTCGATTTTGAGATTGGCCAAGAGCAAACGGCCTTGACATTAATGACCTTTGAGAAAATTGAGCCAAAAATGGAGAAAGATTTCTATTATCAGCAGTGTTAAACCCTCGACTTCCATTTATCCTCAATCCTTTTCATGTTATGAGACAGAAATCAGTGGCACAAACACATCTATTTGAGAGTTTATTATACCATTAGTGACCAAGATAATGAGCTTGATGACTATCTTGACGAGCTGTTTCCCCTCTTTGGTAGGCCATGTCCAGTGAACAAAATTGATGGAGGTAGTAGCTCAGAGAGCTGTTGTGACTGACAAGCAGCATGTTCCCATTTTATTAGCATATTTTAATTTATCAGCCTTAGTAATTTACCAACGAGCAAAGATGTCACTGAACTTCTTTCACCAAATATTTTGCAAGGACATCTGCAAACAAAAAAACCCAGTGTCTGTTGTGACAGGTCCTCATTTAGAGTTTGTTTAAAACCTGTAGAAATGTCTAATATTTTTGTGCATCTGGTCAGTCAGTCAGTCATTCAGTCAGTCTAATGTATTTATGCATTAAGTTTGCCTCAAGGGGCTTTATAATCTGTACAGCATACATTACCCTCTGTCGTTACATCCTTGATTCAGATAAGGAACAAAAAACAAACACACGGAATGAACTAAAATGGCAAAATGACATGGAAAATGAGATAATGGAATTCTAGATAGACTAAAACATATGACCATATTGCAACATCCAGGTACTGCCAAACAGACTTAAGCCACATGAGCTGAGAAGAAAACACACAAGAAGCAAAACTGTCCTCATCAAACTATGTTTTAGTGATGCAGTTTTATTATTGCCAATAGGAGTGATGGCCGATTACAATCAGACCCCAAATGTTAAAAAATGAAAGTGTCATTTAATAAGAGATGCTTCTTTGTTTCTTACTGACAACTGAGATAATGTCCACTTCACCTGACCTCCACCTACTCAGTCAATGCAGCTCTTAGATGTGAACAATCGGTTGTCTTGTATGGATCGAATTTCCTGCCAAAACTTAAACAAATAAAAAATGTATCACAGTTGCACTACGATTCTCCAACAAACATAGTGTGCTTCACAAATACAAAACACAAACAAATACAGAACATTTTACAAGTACAGAAAAATATTTCCTAAAAAAACTACGAAAAAAGCAAACCGCGAGACTTTTGACAAGACCTCTCCATTATGCTCTGTGTTTTCTCACATATGTCCTGAGTGCTTTGCCCTCCACGACAGCAGGAGGCGCTATACATCATTTTAAACAGGAGGTATATGGAGCACAAATACAGAGCACAGCACAACGCGAAGATTGTGCCAAAACTCATGTGATATCTTTTCTTTGCATTTTGTACTCGTAACACAAAGCACATTTATATTTGTGAAACAAGATACATGACTTTGTTAATGGTGTTTTATTTGCGAAGCGCTCTATAAGGGAATCGTTGCGCATTTGTAAAACACATTTTGTTTGTTAAGTTTCGGCAGGGAATTAGTTCCACGTATTGAACAAAAAGACATTCAGATGTAGCTGATTGGCTTTATCGCCGATGAAGACGAAAACAAGATACTGTTCATATGAGCTCTCTTCTACAAAGCCTACACATTGGATGCTGTACCATTCTGCCTGAGCAGGAGAGCCACACTTAACCAGCCCCAGGGAGTGGGATTATGAAAAACAACCATTTGATTTCTTCCTCCTCCTCCGACCCCCTGTCTTCCCCCAAAACCACCCCTCGCTCAACACCCAAGCCTCCTCTCGCTCATATGATTAAGGGTCAAGCGTGCCACCTCGTCTCCAGGCCATCATTAAAAGGGCGACAGAAAAGAGAAAGAGAGAGGAGGAAAGACACCCTGGCACACGGGGCTAATGAAAACCATGAATCACAGTGTGGTCTTTAAAGAACGTATTAGTGGCATCATTAACTCCGTACAAAGGCCAGAGCCGGGGTGAACAGACAGGTCGCCCTACCAGCAAGCCTGCTGCCCCACCCCCTGCCACCCGCCCCTACCACTATGCCCCTCTTATCCCCTTGAGCTGCCTCTAATTAGACAGGCACCCATACTGCCACATATGGTCCAGCTCTCAGTCCTGGACTATTTACCCGGAGAGATCGAGAGAGATCTATGTTGCTGTAGCGTGAAATAAGTGGCAGAACTACGCAGGAAACAACTGGCTCAGTGGAAAACCTTAAACAAACGAGGTATCAACACACGAATCAGTGTTAAACTGCACTTTCAGAGTATCCTGGAAGGAACTCCAGAAACAAAAGCTTCCACTTTTGCTGGAGCAAACATCAGACATATTTGTGATGGACACGCTCCTGTTAACCTGCCACCTCCTGTTTGAACAAAAACAACTCTCCCTCCAGACAGCCTGCAGCGGGGGCCTGTGGGTACTTCTCACGGGCAGTGACCTTTTCAAACAGCCTCGGGACAAAGTAGGTCTCCCGGCTCACCCTGGAGCAATACTCACCACTACCACCACCACCATCGCCACTTTCCCTTAACATGCCCCCCTTCTTGACCCGCCACATACCCAGGACAAGATGTTGCTGGTAGAGGCTGGAGTCTTACAGTACCCTCCATCAGAGGTGTGTCTAGAACCCCCTTGCTCAGGGAGTCAGCCCATGCCTCATTAGGAGCTCCATGATGAAATGAGCTGAAAGGCCCCAGCCTCAGCCAGCGCCAACCGGCAATCACAGCAGCCTGAACAGGCAAGGCTCATCTAATGGCCTCATAGGCGATAAATCATGGATAACCTTCTCGTTTCTCTATCTGACTATCTGCGCTGCCTAACTTGCTCTCTGTCTCACTCAGACTACGTATCGCTCGCCTCCTCTCTCTGTTACTTTCTACAGTACTTTTTTTCTCCTTTCCATCTTTGACCTCACTCTTTGACTTACTCTAACTGTTTTCTTCCACTCCGTCTTTCTGCTATCTGGCCTTCGAGATCCCGATCGCGCTTTGAAATTCTAATCGTAATTCCCTCAGCTGATCTGCGCTGGTGACATGCAGGTGTAACTGCCTGCAGGTATGCAGGTTTGAAGCGCAGTCTGCTCTGCATGCGTCGCAGACAGAATCAAAGCAGTGGCTTACTAGGAATCAGAGTGTTTGAGTACCTAGTAGAGTAAAGGGGAGTGATTTTAGAGGACTAAAGATGACAGTGATGACCACGACGGAGATATTAGTGCAGTGTTCCCTGTCCACAGAGCTGTTTCAGTGAGCTTTGCCTCTGTTGTGCAGTGAGGCATCATTTGCAATCCAAACCTTCATAGTAGAGGAGCAGCAGGAGATAGGGAGCATTATACAACCTTTCTTGAATATTGCTTGAATAATTGAAAGGCACTTAGCCCATTTGAATGGTTGAGTGTTGTGGATCAACTACACCTATGGAGGGATGAGGTCAGTATGGCCAGCAGGAATAGACATCTATGCTACAGCTTCGAATACATTAATGAAATGTGAACGTATGAATTTTTTTCCTGAACTTCCCGAGTGTGTCACCACACACAAAGCCATGGATAATTAACTATTGTCGCAATGCTTTATTTCTGCAGGCAAAACATCTCTCCCCTGCCCTCAAATCCACACCTTGTATTAAAAGAATAATTATATGATAAAGCTGGTTTAGGGAAACCTAATGTTATATTAAAATGGAGTTAATCAATGCAAGGGTAGCCTTCTTACCATACATTATTATGCACGACAGAATGCTTTAATGCGCAAAAAGACCTTTTTTTGTTGGCCAAGAGTAGACATTATATTACTACAGGTTAATAAAACTTTGGGTTTCTTAATTTTTCATAGTGCTTAGTGCATATGTAAATATTTAATGAGGTCTTTATGCTCCAGATATTCCAACAAAAAGGTTAATAAGCTCTAAGATGGAAGATAGGGTATATAATCGTTGGCCTGTCCTACAGAGAGAGACGAGGAATAGTGAAGCAGTAATAAAAGACCCAAAAGGAGGAAGTCAGAGGGAAGTAGGAATGACCCTTGAACTGCATTATGAAGTAAGAAATATATACTGACGTGTGAGTAAATGTTCGCCTCTACAGTCATAAATAAAGGTATTCTTGTCAATAATCAAATGTGTAGGGCATCTGATCTGTATTATGTTTTTGTTTGATAAATCAATTTATGCTACAAAATGCTCAAAATATTGGAAAATAAAGATTTTTTCCTTTTTTTTTTTGTCAAACCAACACTTCAATGACAAAAATTGAATTTACAATAATTGAGAACTGTGAAAAACTGCTAATCCTTTGATTCAAGAACGTGGAACCAGTAAATGTTTGACATTTGTGCTTTTTAGACAAATTAATCGTTTATTAAAAACATTTTTTATGATTAATTTTATGTGATTAATTGACTTTGCCCTAAAAGATAAAACTCAAATATAACTGCTAGCTTCTTTTTATAGCGCGCCATCAACAGTCAAATACGTTGTTAACCAAACATACGACATAATTAGATCGGTAATTAAATAGCAGCATAATAAAATGAACTTGACTACAGCTGTCAATGACCGACCTCCTAAGTTTGGCCTTTAATTTCTATTTCACTTTGTGAACATATAAGCACCTTATAAATTCAGATTTACATATTGACATTAGCCTAGAGCTGGGGAAGCCAAATGTCACTTTCATTTAACTCATCTTCCACCATTATGGAGCGCTGAAAGCCCCGTCCCATCTACAGCATATAGCTCTTTCCTTAATTAACACACACTGTGGTGTGTTGCAATATCAAATTAATATTTCAGTGCCTGCTTCACTTTATAGCCACTACCATTTGAATAGGCCTTAAAAGTGTGACAAGAAATTCCAAACAACCACTGTCCCATGAAAAATGCACAAACCACTTAAACCCAATGGTCAGTCAAAAGAAGACGCTCGGCCCCTCAAGACAAACCACAGCTTCTTTCCTGATGAGGGCCTATTTTCAACGCATCCTGTGGAAACTAATGCCCTCCCCTGCACACACATCTGTTATGATGATTGGATGAAATGGTTTGATAGTGAAACATTAGCTTCCTTTAAATCTCACGCCTGCTGAGCATTCTTCAAATGTAACGCAGAGTTAATAATTAAATTGCCCCATTCGCCATAATATTAATCGTCAAAGCCATCCAATGTGAAAAAAAGTCTTTGACTCAGTGGTTGCTTCAACATATTTGAGCTGCACATTTGACTGCAGATGAGCTCATTATGAATTGAAATACAATTTGGAATAGACGAGGCCTGGCATTAGGTGTATCCTCAATGTTTTCATACATGTTAAAATCCTAAAATAATCAATAGATCTAAAAGATGCCGGGTTAAAAGGTCAAAATACTTCATCTGGGGTATTTGAAGGTCAGTTTATTCACACACTACTGATGTGTGCTGAGAACTACTGCATGCTGTTGACCTCATTGAGTTGAATTTGTCTCTAATTCTGGCTCATAATATTCAACATCATTTAGCAAAACATGTTTCTTGTGAAGCTTTACCTCTTTTTGACCTCTCCTCTTGCCATATCTTTGTAATATACAGTATATATCAGTCAGTATGAGGATCACTTCTTCCTGTCCCTCTTCATGTCTCTTTGATCAGCAAACATTATCCCAGTGTGATTACAAGATGTCTGTAAATACAACAGGGTGTACAGAGACATAACATTATTACGGCGTGTAGCAAATCCAGCAATCTTAACGGTGCAAGCTGCTGAAATATTAAAGCAAATAAGAGCCAAATCTGGGGAGGTCTGGAGAGAGAGAGAGAGAGAAAGAGAGTTTATAAACTAAAATAGATTTATCAGGTAAGAAAACACCTGTCAGTGTCCACAATTCAATTTGTACACTGGTTTCACTGCATTCACATTTGTCTTTAACAGTAACAGTAATATGAAGTGTAGCCTCAGTCTCTACCCTCAGCCTATCATTAAATTATTTTGATAACACAAAAGCAAATAAAATACTGACAAGATACAAACGGGTCTGTTTTTATTTTCTATTTTCTAATTCCTAATGAGCTGATGATGTAAAACCACATGGAGCAGTGCAAGTACAATTTCCACTGATATTAAAGACATGTGAACAGGGTTTGCCAGTTGTGTTAAAAGTTATGAAACTAAAGTCACTTTAAGCAGCAAATAGAACTGAATTATGTGCAAAACCAGAAAATGACCTACAATATATGAATGAGTGACTGAAGAAATGCCATGACTGAGAAAAGAGGGTATAAATACTGCATTGCTGCCTCTCTCCAAAATATTTCCTGCACCTTTAATAAACTGAGTGGTTAAATAGGATATATCAAGTTAAGGGGAATTTAGATAAATAATGATAATGAATGTATCCATGATAATAACTAAGATACAGATATAACTCAACAAACTTTTATTTATTTATGACCAGAAGTGCTTTAATATGTAAAATGTTGCATATTGCATGAAAAACTTGAAGGGCGTTCTGAGAGTGCAGACCTTCGCCAAGGCTAATAATCCACTACTGTATGATACGCACAGCTGCAAGTGCAAACTTCACAGTCAATATCACTGTTCTTAATATCTCTGCTGGTGTTCATTGAAGACAAGGTTGCATGATATGTGTGTGAATTTAACTTTACATATAGCCACAACTTAATTTGAGACAAAAGGATTGTGCTAATGTATAATAGTCTAATGTAATGTAATGTAATATGGTACTGGTTTTCCCATGACACCCCTCTCCCAGGGAGCTCCATGTGTATTCTTACTTGGACTCATGAATATATACAGTCACTATACCATCTATACCATCCGCCAAAGCCAAATGTCCTATCTCATAATGTTAATGAAAAATGAGAAATTGTGTATCCAGCCCACAATTTGAATGTAGTATTTAGATGTGAAATGTAATGAGTTGTTCTGTGGCCTATTATATACCATTCCACAAAGTTTCATGAAAGGCCAGACGTTTTTCACTAATCTTGCTGACAAATAGACAAACAAGAGTCAAAAATGGACTTTTCGCTAATCAGATTCAGAAGAATGTCAGGATCTGGATCAGGATGTAACATTTGATAGGGTTTGCGGAGGAGGTTTATCCATATTTGATAAACATATGCTTTGCATAGTTCTAAAGTTATAAGC
This sequence comes from Chaunax sp. Z400, assembly GCA_037577475.1. Classification (NCBI taxonomy): domain Eukaryota; kingdom Metazoa; phylum Chordata; class Actinopteri; order Lophiiformes; family Chaunacidae; genus Chaunax; species Chaunax sp. Z400. The sequence goes on along the minus strand of CM075191.1, from coordinate 11,517,855 downwards.
CAAAATGATGAAAACGGCCCTATCTCACAACGTTTAAAAGAATCCTTTAAAAAATTCCCAGTTCTAGATCCTGATCCGGATCATCACCAAAATTTAATCACCTCTAGGATATGCTAGTGTCCATCTTTGGTGAAAATTTCATGCAAATCCGTCCATTAGTTTTTGCGTAATACTGCTAAAAACAAACAGACAAACAAACCAAACCAATCACAGTCAGTCAATCACAGACAGTCAAAATGCTAAATTTGATAGCATTCTATCACAATTCCTAAATAATTGCACAACAGATCTAACACTGATATAAAGTAAGAAATGTTTCTCTGACAATAAATAATGATGGGGATTGAGGGATTTCAGGAGGAACCGAGGAAGCGATGAAAGGAATTTGGAATGACAGGGTGAGACAAGCGAAGAACAGGACCCCACACGACGGAGGGCTTTAGAGGCCGTCTGCAGCGGTGCCTGATTGACACACAATCACAGCTCTACTGCCAGGGCCCCTCCTAGAGTTTGGAGAACCAGAGCACAATAGGCACTGCGAGCAGACAAATGCACCTGTTCAGATGCACAAAATGACAGGTAGAAATGCACAGAGACATAAACACACACAGGCAGACATTCTACTGCTGTCATGTAAGAGCTATTCCTGATTCAAAGACAGGTGACGTATTTATCTATGTATTTTTCTGCTGCAGGAAAGAGGAGCTAAAGCTAAGCGATAGCTTTAGTGCATAAAAGGATAAAAACCATCTGGAGGAGAAGCTTGAAGTAGATGCTGTCTTATAATTCGCTTACAAGCCCACAGCTTGGACTCACTATACATGTTATCACTGGTGATAGAGTGTATGTGTCACAGTGTTGACCGAAGGTGAGCAACTGAGCAACTCGACACCCATAATTCACCCATAAACTGTATAGTGAGGCTGTGCTTCGGCCGCACACAGGCTGTACACACACTCACAGTCTCTATTGCAAATATATCTGATCTATCTTATTCCTCTGGGCCTCAGACCGCAATTGTTGTTCAAAAATGACTCCATACAACTTGTAATGGAACTCTCTTAAAGCCTGAGATCCCAGATTGATTTGAAAAGGGGTTATTTACCCCCTTTTCGAAGATAAAAGCGTTTGAGGATGGTGAACAAGCGTTTCTGTGAAATGTTTTGTGGACAAAGAAACCACTGGCTTCCTCCCACAGTCCTAAAACATGCCATATAGGTGAAATGGTGACTGTTGTTTGTCAGCGCTGTGATGAACTGGTGACCTGTAGGGTGTACGCCCCCCCCTTGCCCAATGTCAGCTGGGAAAGTTTCCCGCCCCCCGCCACAAAATGGATTTAAGCAATCAGAGAAAAAGGATAGATTGTTGGATGTTTCGAAATGAACTTCATGACATACTGCAGCCTACAGTTTAGTGTTACAGGGGATATTTTGTCATCTAGTTCATGTTACTGTAAGTTTGAATGAGGTTTTCTCACTTTTGGAAAATAAACTGGAAGCTCCATTACAGTTTAGAAAAAGGAACGCAGCACCAGAAGTCAACAGGTTGCATACTTTGCATTCAGGAGACAAAGGGAGTTGAAAGACAGGCCTCAACATGGCGACAGGAAGTCACTCTCTCACCACAACCCCCCCCCCCCCCCCCCCAGCCCTTGTTTTACCACTGTCAGGGGAGAATCCTAATGTACTCTTTCAATCCCAGACCTGATAATGAGCATAACCTCTTTCTTTTTATTCCTATCAGGTCAGCTCTGTGTTCATAGACTTACACACGCTGGCACCCATTAAGGATCCCAAAGGTCCACGATGACTCCTGCGTCTCAAATGGAGGACTCGACAAACAGTCCGCGAGCGCGGGAGTTCAGGAAGCATTGATGGAGATGTGAGAAAGTGGCGAGAGTGAGAAGAGAGAGGGAGACAGAAACACAACAACTGACATCTCAGGGAATTTCACAGGGATGGCTAATTCAATGTGATCAGCGGAACATTTTAATATTTAAATAGCCAGCAACGCACCAGAAGTTTCTAATTAAATTATAACTCATGCTTGAAAAGCAAAAGTGCATGTGTTGTGGGATATTAAATAATTCAGCCCGCCCTATATCTCGTCTTTCTGTTAACCCGGAGACAAATGGCACTTGCTAGGGCTTTTAGACAGGGGGCTGGCACTGTCAGAAACATGAACAGCATCAGCTTGTAAAGGGCCTCACCCATCAGGGCCCGGATCCAAACTGACTGGCCTCACTACTGAACAACGTCTCTAACCTAGGAATTAATTTGGTTAATTAATCCATTATTAATTACCTTAAAGGCCACACAACATTGGCACATTGTAAAAAGATGACAGGAAAAAAGCCTCTTCCTAATGAACTGGGGATATTAATGAGGCACCAGACAACTATGTTCTGGCTCCTCTCACTATATCATCCTACCTGCTTGCTCTTATTACATGTTTCCAGCAAAAAAAATAAAAAAGTATCAGAAAAGAGTTTATTAATTAATACGCTCTTGAAGGATATATGAGATGCTCACAATATCCATGAGAAACGTAAAATATTTAGGGTGGTAGCATTCATATTAATGGCGAAATTACACATACATCTCAGAAATTAAATTAGAATTCGACCCAACATTGATGGCAGATTCATGTCAAGCATATAAATGTACTTGTGGCTCGAGGTTAGAATACCTCTTTTCATTCATTACTTTTTACACCAGGTATCTTGGCTTTTGGCTACTCAGCCCTCGCGGCGCAATTCCACAAAAGAATTACATTTTTGATGGGAACTAATTAGGCAGGCCTTTACCTGAAATTTCTTCCATACTGTTGCGTGTTCCTGAGTTGGGATGATGGTCACATAACTTATTGAAGGGGACCAACTGTTCTAACTTCTGCTCAAGAACAGAGGGAGAGCGCAGAGGTCTGTTTCACAGAGCTTGTACGTTGCAAAGGAGAACACGAGAGACTCTCAAAAACAAACTCCAAAGAGACAGAAAGTCCATCTCTCCACAAAGGCTTCTCACTTTTGACAAATACTAAACCCTGGTCTTTTGCTCTGCTCTGTGAGTGAAAGTCAGCCTTCACATACAAGACAACCAGAGAATTACAATACAGATACTAGAGGACGTTTCTGAGAGAACAACAGTCCCCATGTCTGCATTTGATGGCAAATATAACTCAGATATTTTGCTGAGCACTTTCTATTTTTTGCTTTACCATTTCATTTTTTTTCTCTTTATTATACATGTCCGTGCACACACACACACACACACACACACACACACACACACACACACACACACAAACAAACACGAACACAAACAGACACAACTGGCAGAGGGTGGTGAAGAGAGTGTGGGAGAGGCAGGCAGTATCATGATCTGTGATGATGAAATAAAACAGTCTGGCTTTCTCCCATCTTTTCTCTTGCTGGCAGTGGCAGAGAAGCCGCAGAGGTTTTCAGGTGTAGGAGGCAGATGCAGACATGAGAGATCTGTCATCTCCAATACAGTTCAACACAAAAGGAGACCAAACACCACAAAACTACCGACGCAAATTTGTGTCTTGTCCTCAACAGCGAGAACAGAAATGGAGGGTTGATTCCCAGACTTGGCTGAAGGAGGGAGGAGGTGGTGGTGGTGGTGGTGGTGGTGGAGCTAAACTTGGGGATGTTTATTCTACAACTTTGAGAACATAAAACAAAGACGTGTTGTTCTGTTCTTTTCACAGCCTTTGGCCTCAGTCCTCTCAACCTCCCCCCCCCCAAGTCATGACTGATGTGAGCCAAGACGTATAATTCAGAAAGCAACTACAAGAAAGCTGCAGAGTCCACCCGAGGGCTCTCTCTCTGTCTCTGACAAATATACTATATATGTATGCACGGCTTTGTGAGAAGCCTTTTATTATTCCTGCTAAGTTTGTAATTGTTCTGATCATAAAGAAATACCTTTCAAGATGCTTCTGTATCAGACTCGGAGCCTGATTAAAGAATGCATGATACTTCAGTGACAAGACTGTATTATTAATTCATTGCAAACAGTGGAATTTGGGTGTGTTACTTTGAAAAATGTTCAAAACTGGCGGCCTGTAATAAAAGCACTGAGAAAAATTCCAACTCATTAACATTTAATCACAAAATTCTCTTTCATATGAAATACCCAATATAGGCTGTCAGAATCAATCAGGTGTCCAGAAAAAAGGGAGATGACATGCCAAAAGGATGGGGAATATGTCAATTGTGGCACTCACTGTTTCTTCTGGCTGTCATATTGCCAGTGCTGCCGATGAGCCGACACTGTTTGGCTCCGTAGTGCTGCTTTAAAACGCTTTGGGAGATGTGGAAGGAAGAAGAGAAGAAGAAGAAAGAAAGAAAAAAAAACAGGCTTCTGTTGTACAACCTTTGTCTGACAGGAGCCAGCACTGGAGGTTGTGTCATCTCCTGATGTGGGAGAGGTGTTCAAAGCCAAGGCTTCTGGGTAATGGGGTTCTTTGGGGTGATAGGGGATCTCGAGGATGTCTTCACTCATAATTTTATAATTGGCCTGCTGTCCCTGGACTCCATGCCAGCACTCCTGCCTATACCTTCAGTTTAACTCTTTGAAAGCCTGGCATTAGCCCTTGTTTAAAGGCTTGTTGTAGGGATGCAGAACAAGCATCAGTGATAAGTATGATCCAGATTTCCCATGATGCCTTGAGGCACACAGAAGGAGAAAGGTACAAAGCTAAGTTTAGAGAATAAAGTTTAGGAAGCTGTTTAATTATCACACTAATAAAATGTCAAAGGAAAAAAAATATGAACTATATGTAAAGACAAATGTGCTTAAGAGAAAGGAGAAATAACAATGTATTTTTAGCTTTTTTACTATATTGGTGAGTAAATTTTTATTTTGTCTGTGCCCTGTCCCAAAGTGGGAATGACAAAAAGAAAAAAAGAAAAATACCATCAATAATATTATACAGGCATCTTTATTTCACCCGACACTTTTTATATACAATAATTTGTTCATTGTAAAGCAGGGGAAGCTTATGTTACATATTTAATGATTTTGATTACATTGGCTTTGAACTGTGAACATTTTTTTCTATCAAATACACGATACTGCCATGTTTGCAGTTATATTGTGTCACCATGTCGAAGCATTTATTAAATACACTTACCCTTTAACAGACATTTAAGAATGAATGAAACTTCGATAAGATTTCATTTTAAAATTTGGTTCCTTCATTTTTACAAGTAGAGCAGTAATTGGTTTCTTATTCTTAATTGTGTACTTGTGTGCATTTGAATACTTTTTCACTTTTCAAAAGGATCTTGGAAATATTGTGGTGCATTGGTAACATTCGACGAGTGTAAAAGGTTTTCATGTGAGTCCATATGACAAAATGACACAATAAAATATATAGATATAAATTAACAGGGTGATACAGAAAATAAGATTCTTACTGGCTTATTGGAGAAAATGGATCATACCCCAGTAAATGTTCTTCAGAAAGTTGGACGAAATGTAAATCCGAGGGCCAGGAAAAGATATCAATACCGAAATTGATATTTTTTTTGTTTCTTCAAACAGCTAAATGGTAAACAAATTACATTTATATAGCATTTGTCAAGTCTACGAACCAATCAAAGCATTTGCCACATTCATCCATTTCAACACACATTCATAGAGGCTGGCAGAGGCAAGGCACTGTCTCGCTCAGCAGGTGCATGATATTATGTTCATGTTCTAACATGTTAGGCAGAGATATTTCATAATTTACAACTATTAGACTTCTGAATATTTTACCGCCAAATAATGAACAAAACGTGGAGGTATTTCCTTGTAGTATTATCTGTTAATTAATTAAATGCAAATTCAAACACAGGACAGTATTTAATGGTAAATGATGAAATGTTAATTATGTGAATGATTACTGTGGGCATACACACATCAGGACCAGAGATGCAAATATTGTAGCACTAAGAAGAAATGTTTTTTTTGATCAAATCTTTTTTATTTGAATTTTATTTTATTTTATTTAAATTAAGACTCTGCTTTGTCATGGCCCTGATAAGGACCCCTTAGTGTCTGTGAGCCAAACAGTTGGAATTTGGTTGGTTTAACCACAAAAAAACCCAAACTGGGTTCTGTCAGCCATTGGGATGCTGTCACATTAGTATGTCAAGTGAAGGTGTAGCTCTCAACGTCTCATTTTGTTGCGTTTTGGTCGTCTGTTTATAAGAGAATGGCGTTTTTGGGGACCGAAACAGGAAACTTTTGAAAACGGGGCTCCACAGTGGAAACTTGTGTGTGCGGGGATCGTTTCGGAAACGATGCATGTGAACGCAGAAGTTTTTGAAAATGCAAAGAAAAAAACGTCTCTGTTTTCAGCTAAAACTGTGTCGCGTAAACGGGGCCTAAAACTTGGCCGTTAATTCTCAATGGGATCGACAGCAGGCTACCATTTCTGATAGAGCTATTGGATTGTGATATTTACCTTTATGTTTTTACCCACGTCTGTTTGTTTGTTGGTTGGTTGGTTTGTCACAAGGATTACGCAAAAACTACTGAATGATTTCCATAAAACTTGATTGGAGGATGGGTTTTGGGCCACCGAGTGCCATTCTAGTTATAATATTACATAACAATGCTCTTAATTCCTCCCAACTTCCGTCCACTTTTGAGCCTGTTAGTAATCCTGATTCAATTCTATAAAGGAAGTAAGAAAAAGAATCCTGAAGAGACATTTCCAGACTTAAATTTCTTACATTAAATGAGGACTGATGTTTTTACTTTAAATACTGAAGTGGGGTGTATTGAAAAAGATGGTACACGAAGTCAAGCCTGTCAACAATCTGACTGTGAACTTTGAACTCCCTTTGGAAGATTGAACAAAACCCCTGCGGGGATCAATAAAGCATCACATTATTATCATTATTTAACTAGAGCATGGGCAGACAAGGTTGTAACACAGACTGTGCTCCTGCCCAACTTCACTAATAACCTACTTGACCTTAGTGAGCAGGATCATACAGCACAGAGAAGCTGTAGGTTAGCAGGCCCTAGAGCTATGTGAGGTTGCTACAGTATTACAACTGTATAGGCTGTTGATCTCTAATGGCTGTGTACTGGGCTGTAATGGAGCTTGGAGAGAGTGGGAAAGAGAAAATAAGAAGAGGTAATCTCAGAAAATGCTGACCTCTGAGCCACAAAAAAGTAGGTGAGAAGTGTTAATGGCTCCTTAACACTACTCCAGGATTTTCTTTATAACCTTTGGCCTTTTCTCCCTGTAGAATGTATGAAGCAAACCTCATCCACCATCCATCCTTATCCACCTTGTGTAGCTACCACGACCTTTTCACTGTCGTTATTTCGGGGTCAGCTGAAACCAGAGATACATTTTAAAAAAAAAATAAAATGGTGCTTGTGTTCTTCTGACAATAGGCTTAATCTTTGCTACTGCAGTTTTGTGTGTGCATGTGTCTCTTTGTGTGACACACAGCCTGGAGAAAGTAGGCCTACTGAAACTTTAATAGAAAGACTGGGAAGATGAGTTTAACATGAACTTTTCTCAAGCTAGAGGAAAACTACGATGTCAAAACAACAGGGTTGTTTTTCAGCATTTTATCAATTAAGCCTAAACTACTTGTTGGATTTTCACGAAACTTGGAGGAAGTGTGGGGGTTGTGCTTTTGGAGAAGATCTGGATAACTAGGTGGATCCAAATGATTTTCTCACTTACTCTAACAGAACTTAGAGGGCAGCCGATTTGATGGGGCACATGTCTTGCAGGAATTTGGATTTGGGTTTAATCAAATTAAAAGGGGCTGCTGTGGTTGTTGTTGTTGTTGTTGTTGTTGTTGTTGTTGTTGTTGTTGTTGTGCTTTACTGAACGGCTTTCTAATTTCATATATTGTCTGTAAAATCAGCTGCTGTAAGACATATAACCCTGATTCCAAATCAGGGTTATAATATATTACAGTTTGGAGGGACACATAAAAAAGTGACAATTTCTTTTCCTACTTAACACATAATCAATTGAAAACAGTTCAAATAAAATATATTCAATGATTTGCCTCAACTTTTTGACTTATATAAATATGTTCTTGGTCTGAATTTAATGGCAGCAACACATTTCAGACAAGTTGGGGCAGCTTTTATGATGTTTTACAGGTAAACAGGTCGATACGTAACAGGTGATCGTCTCATGATTTAGTATGAAAGTGGCATCCTCTAAAGCAGGGGTTCCCAAACTTTCACCCCTCCAATCCCCAAAATAACGGTGCCAGAGCCTTGTGACCCCCAGGTTATTGAAGCATACATACATTTAGCGCACACACACTAATAGGCTTATCCAAACACACAACACATTTGTATTTGCATTGTTTTATTTTAAATTTTACTATTTATCTTTTGCAACAATCATAAAATCATAAAATAGACTATTTCTGATCATATTTAAATTTTATTTGAATTCTGAAAATCATCTCCCGGCCCCACCTTTAGTGTCACACATACCCCCGGGGGGGTCGCGATCCCCACTTTGGTAAGTTTTAGTGGCTCACAAGCAAGGATGTGGTGGAGAGGTTCACCACTATGTTATCACATGGGCTTGGGAATACTTTGTAAAACCATTGTTGAATGCAAACGATTGCATTCTTTTTTCTTTTTTTTTTACATTTACGCTTTCCATCTATTTTAGGAATCGGGATTGTATGTTTAAAATTAAATTAACTATTTGTAACTATAACTATAGTTAATAAATATTTGAGCAACATGCCATAAACTAAAATATAACATTTCATTAAATTGACTAACATTACATTACAAGTACGTTTGTTGAATTAAATAGATGTGAATAATAGGTAAAAAATAAAGTACAGACCAAATAAATGTAAAGATTGTGCCACACTGAATGGGTAGCGGACAAATGGGTAGCGGCATTAATAGGACGTAATGTATAGGATGTGGCCTTTGGCAAAGACACAGGATCAGTAGGCTGGTTGGCTTAAGAGGACAAATGACAGATGTCAGCTCAGAGGTTGGTGTTACCTTGTCACCAATATGTCGTGACCCACTCCCACCCCTCTACGCCTCCATCACACCCTTCCAGCCATCAACGCAGTTTGGGCCCGGCCAAGGGAATAAACCTGCATTAGTACAGACATGTCTGCTGGTGTGATATTGATGGTTGTCACTGCCATCAGCTGTTAGGACCATGACAGGATAGTATCAGAGGAACATTTTCAGAGCAGTGAACTCACCAGTACTACTATACTACTGTATATTAAATCCTGCTCTGGATATAACTGATCATATTTTATGTAATCTTTTCTTTAACCACTGTAGAGCAGAGACAAAATTAAGATATCCACATGCACCATTACCACATGCACACACACACACACACGCACACACACACACGCACACACACACACACACACACACACACACACACACACACACACACACACACACACACACGCACACACACACACGCACACACACACACACACACACACACACACACACACACACACACACACACACACACGCACACACACACACACACACACACAGACTACATGTGCTCTCACAGATCTCCTGATTAAGAATGACTCAGTGCTTGCACACCTCATCAACCCTCAGCGACAACTCCCTGGAGAAAACAGGCCTCATTATGCCAGAGAGAAGAAAAAAAACAATGACAACCAGCACTAGCCGTGACTCTTTTGCTAATGGACGAGCCGAGAGGGGAAGAAGGAGGCATAGGCTATCTGGATCTATAGGTAAAGGCTCGTATCGGGAGAGTGCAAGCATGAAACCTGATGTGATAGCATGCCTCGTGGGCAAGCATTATTCCAACTGTATATCATTAGCAGGGTGCGCTTTCTAATTAGCAATAGGGCAGAATAATGAATACAGCTCCATTAATCAAAAGGTAATATATGTAAAAGAACTGTTTTATGGCCTTGGGGAAGAATGTGAAAGGTAGGAGAGAAAACACAAAAATGAGATGGAATGTGAAAACAGCTATCATTGCCTTGCTGAAAAGAACATTGCTTTTCATATTCTTTTATACATATCCTTTTATGCAATTTATGGCGCTTGCTCTATTTGAAGTAGGGAAATTTTAGTCAGCATAAGCCACTTTGTCTCTGTTTAAATTATAGCTCCAATTGTATTGGAATTTAATTCAGAGTGTACATTATACCATATTTATCTGTAAGCTTGGTGTCTTCGCCTGTTAAGGAGTCGCCAGAGTGTAAGAGGAGAGGAAAAGAGGCTTACATGGAGCTGGAAGGTGACGTTGATCAGCTGTCAGTGTGGTCTGCTCATGTCAAGAATTCTATCAACAGTGGTGAAGATCATATTATCCACAATATATTCAACTGTTCAGTCAGTCAGAGAGAGGTCAGAGTTTCAATCTCTCTCTAATGTTGTTTTTATTTTCAACAAATCCTCTGAACAAAACAAACAATGCAATACTTTCCTTTCTTTTCCTTCTATAAAATTCGCATGTCAGTGTGTACATTTGAATTAGAGAAACTGGAAACAAGAACTCTTTGTAATTAAGAAACATGAATCCAAATCCTTTGCATTCACAATAAATAAAGTGGGGTAAATGATATTCCATTCAGGTAAAGACGTATGGTCAGTGTACTCAACTTTGAAAAGCAAGGTATTGATCTAAAGAAAGTCCCATTAAGGAAATATTTTAGTGTTGCAGCGAGGAACAAAGAGGGACACCAAGGTTAAAATGTCAACGCTCTTTATCCCACTAATATCAACCAATGTTGAGTTTGTTTGTCTTTCAGTTCTGACTTCCTGATGTAATCTATTTAAAAAACAAAAAATATTTCCTATAACATCTACTCACTGGTTTACAGCAAATGTTACTCAAACAAGAATAAATGGTGCATTTGGGGACTGATTTCAGTGGTAAAACTGAATACAGATTTAGTGTTTGAAAGTATTTAAAACTGAAGGAGTACTGGTGTATGTGGGACTGAGATCAAATAAAGTAAAGCACTCAACAATCGAAGTCTATGGAAGATTTATCAGGCGCAATACTTGTTATTGGTCATTAATTTTTGGTTTTTGATTTTTTTTTTTGGCATGGGAATTGATGATAATTAGAAAAATACATCACCAGAAGTTTCTTCAGGTTTGCCTGCCACATTCACGAATTTCTCTCACTTTCCATGTCAAACAAAAAAGGCAAATTGAAACCAATCAATCAAAAATAAAGAGGTACTTTAAGGGTAAGAAATACTTAAGACAAAACAATTCGCCAACCATGTTAATCTCTTCACTGCGGTATTATTTATCTATTGATCTCTCAGGAGAGCACAGAGGGGAAATTAGCATTGATGCACTGTATGTATGGTGTAATTTTAATGATGAAGGAGAGAGAGAAGAAGAGGAGGAGGAATACAATTTGATCATGGTGCCTCTTCAAGAAATTTTTGAGAAAGCATTCGAGTGATCTGATATTTCTGCTGCCACAACACTCCCGGCTACTTTGTCCCGTATCTCCAGCTCAAGCCTTTTTTCATACATTTGCACCTCGCAATCCAAAGTGAGCAGAGCCATCTCCCTGTGACAGCAGCTCGGGCTTTTAAACACATCCCTAAGATATATATAAACTTTGCTGAGCAGAAGCTGCAAATGCATTTATCCATTCCTACAAAAAATACAAAGATGAAGTCTTTTTGAGAGGAGAATATAGAAATGTCATTAAATTCCTCTGAAATATAGATCACTTTTCACGGGAAAAGGCACTCGGCACGCTGGAAGTCAAGTTTATTCATATCAACTTGGCTCTGCATGATTTTACATTTAGATTCTGATCCTGCGACTACTGAGATTTAAGTAAGACCTTAAAAAAATATGAAAGCAGATTTCTATGAAATGAAATCAAACATTACAAATGATTTACATGTTACATATTTCTCTATTTTTGTCTTATAGCTTATTTACTGGGCAAAAATAGGTCTAAAAAGGGAAAGAAATCCTCTTTTAAACACATCCTTTCTCAAAATGCTGCAAACAGCTAAACCGGAAATGAAAATATGAAAGAGAAATTATAACAAGTGTAAAATGGTGTAAAATAATCAAACTTTATTTATGCTACAAGGCGTCAATGAACACAGACGGAGTTCAAAATTTAAAAGGAAAAAAAAAAAAAGGTTTGTTCCTGACATGCAAGATTCTTTGTGATTTGACATGTTGTCTCAACCATGATTTGTTGCTACTCCCCGGAGAGCAGAGTTAAAAGACCCCGAAGTGACTTGAGGAAGACATACACTTTAATCACGTTAGCGAAGTTTCATGAAAATTTCAGCTCAAGATGCTAACATCTGCTTTCCATTATTAATCACTGTTGTCACCACAAAGAAGATCCTGGCAACTTGATACACTTGACTTCTGAAGTTACTTACTTTTGACTGTAACACAGGTATTATTGTTGCGCACACACACACACACACACACACACACACACACACACACACACACACACACACACACGCGCGCGCGCACACACACACACACACACACACACAAGCACGCAAATTGTACATGCACACACTTTCTTGCACGCACACACAAACATACAGAAGCTGCAGGAACAGGAAAGACAAGCAAAAATACACCAACATTTGAAAGATATATGAAAAGTGGTTAAAGAATTTTTTAAATAGTGGGTAAATTGGACAGAGAGACTGAGAGAGACAGATTAAAAGAGATCAGCTGTTTTTTTTTGCCTTCTTCTCTTTACTTAAACATCATGCTCCTCCCTGCACTTAAAAACAAGCCCTCCATGTCTACTTTCCCATTCTATCTTATCAGTGGTGTTTACTTTCTAACAAGCATAATGATATCAGCAATTTCAAAGTAGCACTTTTGTCATGTTGCATTAGAGTCCCTCCCCTCTACCTGCTTACACACCTCTGATCAGCAATTGTTTGCAGAGATATCAAGTGAAGGATAACTATTTATGTATAAAAGAGAGCGCAGCCTGTCGTCTACTTGGCAGTTGATAATTCTTAAGCAGATCACCACGTCCTAAGCACCTGCATCTCTTTTCATTCTGCCTTGTTCTTCTTTTTCCTCTTTTTTTCAATTTTGCACAGGCTGTCTTTCACAACTCTCCTCATGTGGGCTAGGTTATCTGATCAGACTGTGGAACAAGCCAGCAAAGTGATGCCTGACAGGGCCAATTAGACAGGACAGAGCAGTGAGTCCTTTCTACATGCATTACTCCAAATTAGTGTTTGTGTACAAAAAAAAATGCAGTAAATAGCGCAGACAGGCTGTACCGGCCATTTTGCAAACAAATGAGCTTCAGCTCCTGTGGTGATGCCACAGCATGGCATAGTTGTTTTGCATATTGACTGAGAAATGCAAGACAACACACTCTTGCCTGACTTAAAATTACTTGAGTTTTCTGAGACAGTTCTGGCGACACATTTACCTTTGAAGCACTCAAACAAGCATTTAGAAAAACTGCTACATCCTGAAGTTTCAGGAGTTTTCACAGTGATTATTAGAGTCTCAGAATGAAGTCTTAGACTAGCTTTGTGTGGTTGTATCTTAACCTGGTAATGAAGCATCATCTATCCACAGATAAATAGCCATTTTGGCACAAAGTACCATGTTGCATCGCCACCAGATGGAGCTTTAGCCCTTTACATCCCTCTTACTTTCTCTTGTAAAGGCACACACACACACACACACTTATCAGTGAATAGATTAGGCTCCATGTAAACAGGCTGCATCTAGAATAACATTAGATTTATATGAAGAACTCTGTCGTGATGCTACTGGACCTCCCATTCATTTATTTATAAGGATGCCTGTAGTTTCTAATGAATGCATAATACAATTATTAGTATTCTGTCAAATATTTTGCATTATAGTTTATTTATTGGATTTAGAGTAGACTTCACTGCATAATCATGTTTGGTGTAAAATTATGTACACTTCTGCTTTAATGCTGTCTGTATGGCAACATTAACAAATGATATTCTCGGTTAAAGTAAAAAATGAACACATTTGTTGATAAATATTTTAGTGCCAGCTAATTTTTTTAATAATTTTGTACAAATGAAATTAATAATAGTTTAGAAATTGTTATGGAATTTCAGACAAATTCAAAACAACCTACAATGTGAGTGCGCACACACACACACACACACACACACACACACACACACACACACACACACACACACACACACACACACACACACACACACACACACACACACACACAGCAACACCTCATTCCCCGCTTTTCATGACAGCATATTAGACGACAGCGGACGGAGATGCAGTGAAGCCAGAGCACAAAGTACACAGAGGGGTTCAGGGAAACAATATTAGATCGATATGCACACACCTCTCTGCCTCTCCGAGGTGTGCAGGGTCTGAATGCCCGTCGGTGGTGCTTTTCTAAAACAGGCCTCATTACCACACTACAACAAGGGGGTCTCTTATCAGATGAAATAACAGAGGGAATGAAGTGAGACAACGAGGAGAGACACAGGGGAAGGCCACTGAAAGGCAACACTAATCCTTCACAGCATACACACTCAGAGAACAATATTTTACCTTAATCAAAATGATGTCATCAGCAGCTGGGCTCTATTAGAGACAGGGCAAATGAAATAAAGTAAAAGAAAAACTACCCCATACATGCAGGAACAAAAATGCATTCAAATAAAACACATTATTATGATGCCTTAATTAGAAAAAGTTGACTTCAAAATAGGATAATGTAAATACAAAAAGTCTGATTGCAGTTTGAGCTTCTGCATTGCAACACTGACTGGCAGACTGAAGGACTGATGGTCTGTGGGAAAGACCTGCCGAAGCCCTTCACGCTCCCTCGCTCATCGCCCAGCCACCCAGGGAGCCGTGTCCTTCACGGGACCTCCACCTCACACTGCCCTGATAGCGCCTTTCTACCTTTCTGCATCTCCATGCTTCCACCTCTGCATTCGCACAGGGAAAGGTACCAGTCTTGCTAATTGGTGATCAGGGGATGGGTGTCGCCCTAGGAGGCGGCCTCTTGAGGGTTGGGGTAAATGTGAGGGGAGCAGGCATTTGCTGAAAGGTTGAATCTGAACGTGAAGGATAAGTCAGAAAGAGGAGGTACTAACGCGACACTTAGCAGCACAACACCCTCATGCATGAATTCAGACGGATGCATACACGTTTAGATGGCTGCAGACTTTAAATCATACTGGGTAATACAAATGTTTAGTGGATGTTTGTACAGGCTTGATAGTGACATTGATTTATAGACACTGACTAATTGGTGCAGTCTTTCGGAATAACTGATCAAAAAGACCTCCTGCACCTCCTTGGGTATTTACGTTGCCTTTGCCCATACTGCAGGTAGAATAAACATTTGAATAGACTATGGCAGCAGAGAAATGAAAACCCTCCTGTGTCCACACTTCAAATGAACAAACAGCTGTGTTGCTACTGGAGCTGAGCAGAGGCATTGAGCTGTGTGGCCGGCCCCTTGCCCTTTCCCTGTTGCCTTGGCTGGCTGTAAACCGACTGAGAGGCAGGAAGGTCGAGGCATGCTGCCTGGGAGCCGGAGCTCCACTGAGGCGCACTAATTACAACAATAATGGAGCCTGATCGCAGGTCCTCACAGGCCATCTCTCCTAGTAAACCACCTCTATGTATACTAGCTACCGATGATTCTTTTTTCTGTTGTTTGAGATTAGCATGTAGCTGTTCTCTGTACCCCATTAGGGGATGTCTGGGCTGGTTAGATCATGTTAAAAAGGCCCTCAGCTCCGACTCAGGCAGCAGGCTCTGGCCTATCATACTTAGGCCTAATGAGCAGGCGTTAGCGTAAACACGCGTTAATGCTGTGGGGAAACAGGCAGGGTCGGGTCAGGGAAGTGATGTTACCAGTAGGATGGCTAGCACACCAGAGCTGAGATCCTGATTAGTGTTCATAAATAATGCAGCAGCAAGGCTGGTTGGAGAACGGGATTGGCTACAGAAGGGTGAAGCTGCATGACAGAGAACCTGTGTGAGGTCGCAGCGAGTCAGACTCCGCTGGTGAAGCTTTAGATTCAATCAAAATCGTGTGCTTTTGATTGTGAGATTGCGCCTTTTTTGTAGCAACATGATGGTATCAATGACACATGCAAGCCAGTTCACTTGGATGACATATGCCACCGCAGAGCTGATCATTAACCCTTCTGTGACAGGGATGTGGAGTGGAAGGTGGCGGACATAGCTGGAAGCTACATACAGCCAGCAAGGCTTCACACATGGCTATGTGTCAGGTTTAGAGGCTGTAGGGGCCACAGGTCAAGAGGTCAAATCCATTATGGAGGATTGAGAGGGAGGCTCTGTTTTAGGTTGACATGTCATATGTTGCTATGGGAACGTGGGGTATGAACTCTGCCCCCTGTGAACTTCAGCTGAGTCCAGATCCAGAGGAGAGAGACTACATAACACAAGTCCATTAAACCACTGAATCAATCTGGATACGAGGAGAAGTGACAGTCTCGTTCAAACGGAGGCTCGAGTGGCTCATTATTCAAGTACTGGATAAAAATTAAGTGATTTAATTTGATTAAAAAAAAATCTTAAAAATATTTCATATTTGAGCTTTGAGCTTCAGAGCAGCTCACGGTTGAATTTCAAGTAAAATCATAAATTTGTTGCCATCTCATAGCCTATAGTTGTGTAATAGGTCTCCTTAATGCTTAATTATATATTACAAGAACACCCTGTGACAAGAACAAGAACGCAAACTATGTTTTATTGTAAAAGCACTGCCTGGAAACACGTTAGGATGAGACGTCATTGTAATTGTGCATCTGTGCTCATTTTTATTATAAAAACAGGTATGCATTTTAAGTGTGAAATAGTTTTTAGCCATGAATCAGACTGCAGAGCCAGCAGGTGCCCAGAAACAGGATTTGTTCGGTGTTAAACAAATTCAAGTGCAAATAACAGTCAGCTGTAAATGAAGATTGACTGATAAGGCTTTTAGGGTACACAAACAAGGGGGAAGCCCCGCAACTCTTCTTTCTGTAATGGAGCACAATATCCTAACACCAGTAAGTAGAGATTAGTGTAAAATAACAGGGGTGAATTTGGCTTCTTGGCTAAATTATCAACGACAATGACGATTTAAAACCATAAAAATCATCGTCTTTTGTTTTTTTTCACACACCTTTGTTTGCAACCCATTATTAATGTTTGCTGTCCAAAGTATTCTTTGAGGACGTGTAAGGTCTGTCTGGTAATAAGCCTGGCTAATAATATGTGATAGTAAGTTTGTTTGGTAGTGGTGGTAAGTACAGTAACACCATAACCTCTATTTGCTCTCAAATGTCCATCTATTGCACTAACCTTAAGAATTAAGCTGGCAGCTACACACATGATCCTTATCCATCATCAACAATTTGATCTTAGCCTGATCTGTTATCCTGAAAACTTAATGTCATCTCCCCTATTCATTTCACACCATGGAAATATTACATACAACTTACAGATTAATACTCTAACAAGTAGTGGCTCATGTCACACAAGAGGGAAAACAAACCTCCAGGGTTTAGAAAATACAAGATGTACCTTCCACTGAAACTAGGGAAAGCTGGAGGGTGAGACCAAACAACCGGACTGGGATATCTGATCAATTAGTCTCCAGGAGTCCACAGAGCTAGTAGCTAACCTACTGTGTCTATCTATTGTGAAGTCCCTTACATGCACAGAAACTAAAAAAAGTGTAGCACAAAAAGAAGTCAAAGTAATGTCTTAAAAAAAACAGAAAATTGGAAAACCGAACTGGGAATAAGCATCATTTGTTATAGTGGAGCTGGAATACACGGGTTCGGTTCATTACGTTTTGGGCTGCAACATTCATATCACACACGCATGTACATGCAGGCGCAGACATTGCCCCATACACATACACCATTCCCTCTCCGTTTCCCCCTCCACACACAATGATGGCTCAGAGTCAAGTCCAGACGAGGGCATGCATCTGAAACCACGAGTGAATCCATATTACATGTGTAGTGTGCTGTCTGTCTGGGTCCGGGTCATCAATTATGAATTGAAATATACAGCCTCCACAGCCCAGGCCCTGGTGTCTCACCACTTGTAAAGGATTTCTTAAAAGGGGGACTGACACGCAGGTTTGTCATTCAGATGCATGCCCAGGACTTAAGAGACAGACACAGAGAAGGTTTCCTGTTCTCTTACACTTCCCGCCTGGGGAACTTTTTTCCTGCTTTCATTTAGGCCATTCCCTGTTGTGCTAAATTTATGTGAGGCATCAGAAATGTGTACTGTAACAGCCACTGGATTGAGAGTTAAGTCAGACACACATAATGTTGACGAGATACAGACCTCCATGGCTTATAGGCCTCAATCCTGCCTGCTTACATTTTTTTCCTCTGTGGTTAAAAGTGTCACAATGGCACAAAACTCATGACCAAGCACTATTTACAGCACCAGCATTATCAAATCAACATAAAATACAAAAAACAACAACAACCTGTAACATGTTTTCTTGTTGCTCTGTGAATGTTCACAGGAAAAACAACAACAAAACAACACAATGGTACATCGTATCTACTTTTTGCATTCTGTTTCTCCTGTGGAGTATTCATTAATCATAACTAAACATAGCAAATCTTCTAAGAATTAAACAAAACATCCCACCTTTGTGTGTGTTTATGTATAAAGCTAACACACCCCTCTACAATGTAACAGGAATGGAATTATAGAGCACATGTAGCTGGCAAAACAAATTTGCAATTCTCCTTGTCTATTCCCAAACCCCTAGTGTACTGCACGTGCCCTCTAGAGACAGAACAAACAGCGGTTAAGATGTTTGAAAGGTTTTGCTTCTTAGATACCTGAGCAGCTGAATACCAATAGACTGCTCCAACATTAAGGGGTGTGGTGACAAGGTACATCATTCAGAGCTTGCGGGGGGAAAACTCCTCTGGTTTCCTCAAGGGCAAAAATGTGCTTAATGCCTTTGCGCGATGTTATGTGAGGGTGTGTCTCACATGTGTGGCTCATTCTGTCAGCCTGTTCAGTCTATGAGCCGAGGTAAACACCAAGGCCCCACAAGTGTGCAATAGTGTGTGCTGTAGTCATTTCGGCTGGTGGTACATACCCACTGATTTCGAAAAGGTCACTGTCATTATTGTTGCTTAGCAACCTTGTATGGGGAGCCATAGGTGTACGATGTACAGTAATTGTGAATGTGCATGCCGAGATGCAGAGGATCATAAGGAAATAAGAGCAAGTGTGTAATGAACACAATAGATGGCAATGATCTATAATGTTAAAACGGATGCCGATAAGTGAGATTTGTGTTTAATTTGTTTCCATCTATCAGATTTTTTATGGGCTTTCAGGAGTCGGAGTCGGACACTGCCATAAAAAAAAAGAGAAGTTTTTCCACAGGCAGAGGTGGAAGCAATGCAAAAGAACCAAACCAAACCTTATTTAATGTTTATTTATCTCTTTCAAAAGCAAGAAAAAGCTTTATTGATGATTTCAGGCATTAGTGTATGCGTACTGTAGCATCAGTGCATTGTTGCAAACCACTGTTTGCTGCCTATTATAACAAAAAACAACAACAACAACAAAAAAACAACAACAAACAAAAACAAATTAGAAACAAGAGCTATCAAGAGATAGCATATTCCCCCAACCCCCCACACAATCCAGTGTATACAGTATGTATTAATACAAACTCTTTCACTTTAGCCATCAGTGAATAAATATCAAAAAACTACACATACATGTAAATGTTAGTAAAGGAGGAATGCATAGTTTACAAGACATGCTCTCTTGTGGGTGCACCAAATTGTTGCCATGGAAATGTAAAAAATAAAGATTACATTAATCTGGAAAGTAAGGTTGTGGAGGGTGGGATGATGGTGGGTGGGTGAGCAGCAAGAGTGTCCAATCATTGAACTGCAATTTACATTCACCTGTCAAGCATTAGACTTGCCTGAACCGAAAAAAAACCTTATTTAGTGTATTTTAGTGTATACTTATTTATAACATCCTTGATCCTTTCACCAAACCATAGTAACCATCTGCATATATTATATAAAAGCAAAACGTTTGAAAAAATTGACAAAAAAAAAGTTATTATATTGAAATGAATCCTGGGTTTTGCAGAATCTTCCAATACTGACATTATTATGGTGATGCAAAAGAAAAAAAGTCAGGCCATGCGCACCTTTCCATCAATGTGGACAATACTTGATCATGAACCCAGTGTTAAAAATATGTTGAATGTCTTCTTCTTTATTAAACAATGTGATGAGATTAATCTGCACGGACCGGTTCTGTGCAGGGCAGAGATACTAAAGCATACTTTTCTTGGAAAACATATTTTAACATTTGCAGATTTAGAAGGGCACATCAATAATAATCCAAGTAGAACTAAAAAGAATTCCAGATTTTATTCAATGCACTGGACCCATCTAGGGTGTAACCCAACCCCAAACCTGAGTGGACGTAGTCAAGGATTTGGAATTCTCACTTTATTTTAATTTTTTTGCATGTTATACAATGACATCCACTCACGCCTATGTAGAGGTTGGTCTTGAGCGATATTGTTGGTTATTATACAATGATAAAGCCAGTGTAAGGTATGAACTGAGCCCTGTACAAAGGCAGAGTGATCTCTGAGTCATGTCCCATTTGTAGAGGTTGATGGATTTCCCTCTTGCTATGCTCCCTCAGCTCAGTGGGGGAAAGGCTGGGCTGATAAGGTGATTTATCTGCACCTTTCCACCTCCTGTAATGGATGGCACATCCACCTTTCCCTGAAACTTCATCATCTCACAGCTTCGCTCCCTCTCTCACGAAGAGGTGTGAAAGAAATGAAACAGACATGTGACACAAGAAGGAAAAATGAAAACAGACAAAGCAGATAGTGACTTCTCTTCAACACTTTCTCATTAAGGTTAGAAGAGTGTGGGAACGTGACACTCTGCGCTCTGAAGCTACTAAATCACTCTGCGACGTCAGGTAGAAGCAAAATATTTGATAGGTCTCGGCTTTAGCTCATTGCTTCTGCTGCTTTGATTGATTCCTTAATTCCTTCATCTGGCTTCAGTCCTTTTGGGTCCTGCTCTGTGCTTCTGTTACACAGCTGCAAGGGCTGGAAAAAAAAGGTGGGAGCAAGCTTGTTATTATTTGTATATTTGTCAGTATATATTGTATTGTATGAGGATAAAGAAGAAGAATGATCTGGTGGTGTCTGACCCGTTGTTTCTCCTCTGTTGCCTGTCAGTTAGCACCCATGTTTTTTTCATTAATTTCGCTCTATTCACTCCTATTCCGATCATTTCCCACCTTTAAATAACAGTATGTTCGTTCTCCATCTCTTCCCCCCTCTTTCTCCTCCTTTTCCATCTTTTCTTTCCCTCTTTGTCCTTTCTTTCTCCTCCCTTTTTCTTCTTTTTTTCTTTCCTCCTCTTCCACTCATTATCCTCCTCCTTGTTCATTTTCTATTTCTGTTCATTTTGGTTGACTTGATCAACTAGTCTTGCTTCTTTAAGTTGATCCTGAGCTTCTGAAAAGACGGGAAAAAAAAGAAGTATATTCACATGCAAAAGCTAGCTCTGGATCAATCTAACAAAAGCTGTTATAGCAACAAGTCTTACTTTTTAAGTTAGGTGATGAGCTGACATGAGGCTTGGGCCGCTATTTATCTGTCGAAGACGGAAAGTGTCTCTGTGCTCACCTTAAATCTCAGGTTAAGAAAAAATAGAGCAGATAGCCTGTGAGATGATTTTGTAATAACTGGTTTGGGTGCGGCGGACAATTCTCGTCGATGATGCAATTTACACAAGTGTGATGTGGAATCTTGAATTTTCAGACAAAAATGCCCAGAATGCACTTCTCAGTGAGGTCGGATGTATATCTTGAGGTAAAGTGGAAGTGCACCTTGAGAGCTCATATCTTAAGCTGATAGCCTGCTCTTCCATCATATGCAAATCTGCAGGTGCAACCACTACGTGGATTATATAAAGCGTTAGATTTATGTCATAATGGTTGTGCGCAGCTGAAGCACCAGCATCACCTCTCAATCATCACTAGACGTGTGTTGCAGTTACTGCAGGGGCCCTGCTTGTCCCTGTTATTTATTTGTTGTTATGTCATATACATTGCATCTCATCACAAATAAGAATCTACTAATCTAAAGATCTAATATCTGGTAAATACAATCCACAGTCATTACACAATCCAGTGATGGCACTATTCTGAAAGTCTTCAAAAGCCATATCCGCATTGTTTTCTGTAAACAGCTTCTCTGCTTTCGTTAAACATAATGATCATTTTTACACCACCGTGAGGATATCAATTAACCTCAGTGATCAGCATCTAAAACACAGTAGCATGCCACTGGTTTCTGCTTCAATGCCTCAGGCATCTGGCTGGCTCACCTATGTTTAAACAGTGGAAAGAGGGCATATGGTTGAGGAGGAGGGAGACAATCAATAGCAGATCAAAGTGTTTTAGCTTACCTTGGGCTGCAGAGAGAGAGAGAGAGAGGCGTCATAATCAGCAATGACACTGTTTACTTGCCAAGCCTTCCCAAGATGTACAGGAGGGCTCCAGGTGCTGGGTAGGCTAGTTTTCTTACATTAAACCACCTATCGGAAACAAGAGGGCGAAAGGATGATGTACAACGACAAGATGGTTTAATACCATGGTTTAAACCAAGGCCTTTTCATAGAATTGTACTAATATTTCCCACATCTAAAAGATTTATTTAATACGTTTACTTTAGTAACGTGGTTTGTAATTCAAAATGCTAAATGTAGATGTTGAGATATTTCACAGGATAAGTATAAACTCTGACCTGCTAGTGGTGCTAGAGGAAGTCAGGAAGTCAGACCAAAAATGTCCATTTCAGTATATGTTCATGTAATAGAAAAATCTCCCCTTACAACACAATTCAACTTTTTGTCAGTTTTTCATCATTAGCATGCACCTTATCAGTTAGGGTCTATTATTATCTGTCCTTTAAATAGCAATGGCAAGAATGGTGGAAGTGCAAGAAAGCAAAAGGCAGCCACTGGGAGGTCTCATCTCAGCCATCCACATCCATTGAGTGGACGGCTGGCGGAGTGACATTGACCCATGACACCAAACTTCCTCCACTGTCACATCCTCCAAGCTGTAAAAAGCATGTCTGAAATAAGGGGGGGGGTAGGGGTCAGAGAGGGAGCAATCGGAGAGAGGAAGAAGTGGAGGAGGGGTGCAATGCTAAGTGTCCATTGAGGAAAGACCAAAGTGTGTGTGTGTGTCTATCTGTGTGTGTGTGTGTGTGTGTGTGTTTCACAGAGTATAGACTTTCATCATAAGTGATAAATTTAATATGCTGATTACTTGCCTGATTTCTGCCTCTCCTTTTGGTCACCAGGATTGCGCCCTCTCTTGTCTCTCTCTCTCTCCGAGCTGAAGTAACGACACACCACATGTGTCACAGGCCTACCAGAGAGGGGAAACCAGCAGTGATTTAGCAAACAAGCGCTCAGTCAATGGTGCAGTGAAGCACGTAACACATGCCAGTCAAAACCTATTACGTTCAAACAGCCCCCTTCAACTTCCACTCCACTGGTCTGACCCTTGGGCTGCAAGCCAAAAACATTGGTCAGAAGACAGACACAGTGTTATGAAGTCATAAATGAACATAGAAATGTAGTTTGTTCGCCAATTAGAGAAATTAGTTCTTGGTTATGTGTCTGATGTGATTTGATTATGAAAGAACATGTGAAAAATGGTAAAAAATTGAATCCAAATATCTTGAAAATGCTATGTGTGTTACATACATTGTAGTTTAGCCATTGTACTTATTTAATATTTCTGGTAGTTAAGTTTTCCATGTTTGTTTTCACTTAATATTATCCAAACAATATATATGAGCTGTAAAATATGCGGATTTGCATCTTCTTAAGACACAACTGTTGATTGTGTACATATTCAGGATTAAAGTCGGTTAAAACTGCTCTGTGTCTTCCTAGTATTTTTATGGTTAAATTGTCTATATTATAATATTCTGCCTGAACAGAATGCAAGCATAATCTCACCATAATCACACCAGACATCTTTGTTTGATTTTTATTTTATTTTATTTTTTTTACATTTTCAATGCCAAATGTAACATTTTTAACATTTTTTATTGGTCCTTGTAATTTTAATTACACTTCATCCCTGATGAGTAATTTTAACATCTACTTAAATAACTTAAGTACATGTTCTTTCTGTAACCTTCCAAATAGTAACAGGGAAGTAGTATAGTATAGCAGTAGTATAGTTGTTAATTCCTAAAAGTACTAAAAGTACTAAAAAGTATTAAGAAGTAAGGGCAATTAAGTAAACGTTAAGCTACACATGTACAATAAGCCGGGGGCAGCTACAATCACTGGTTATCAATAGCAAAGCTACAAAGAAAACAAATAGTAACTACCATTGCATGTTAGAGCCCAAAACACATAGCAGGAGAAAAATACAATCCCTTAGGGCAACAAATACTACACATGGTAAGAATTGATAATCGTATATGCTTGCAAACAGAGAATACAAGTTAAATCCCACTGCAGTCATGTTTCACTATGACCCAAAAGAAGGGGTCTCTAAATGTACATGGAGCCTAAAGTCCCAAGTGACCAAGCTACAACCCAAGGATTACACAATGCTCATCAACAATAATGCACACTGCTCAATTTAAAGAGAGATAAACTCTCGCCACACAAATAGGGAGAGAACACAAAATACAAATGTAAGAGAGAGGGCTCATATTGTACGGTGAGATAAAAACACATGCACATGAGGACAGTCCCTTTAAAATCATTCACATTACATCCAGACCAGTGATGTGTTCAGTGTGACGATGACCGCTTTGCCTTTACACACCGATGGCTTCATTAGCATCGTTGTAGCACAGCTATATGGCAACCACTGTTTCCTCAACTTGCTCACTCCACTCACAACTCCACTGACACTGCATCCACATGATCTGTAGTTTTGTGCAGTGTGGACCAGTAGCGGAGGGAGAGAGTGCTAACGACTATTATCCCTAAATACAGTAATCTTTCATTGTTCCCCTGGGTCCTAAAGGCATACTGTGCGTACTGCATTTGTAGGAAGACAGGTCTCAGTAGATGCAAACCTCAGCCAAGGCAGCTCAGTTTCACTATTATCTCATTGCACCTAAAAGCAACAGTGCCACGATAGTTTGACCCTCATAATATGACTCCTTTACCATTAAAACCTACCCCTAGATATTCCACTCATGGCAGTTTTCTTCTGGGTCCAGCTCAGTAACTTTTGAAGATTAAATCAAAAGGTCAAATTTGACACCAGCACAGTTTCAGCTATAATTTGACCTAGGATGCATGCCGTGTTATTTGTTGTATCATCAGCAAATTTTCCGTGAGTCCTGTACGTTTAAACGTGATGAAGGCCGCAGGCCAAAATGAGATGTTTTGACGACGATGCTGTTCTTTAAACTCCAAGTGTGGCGTTAGTTTTTGAAACTTTAAACGCACATTGGGTGATTTGTGCCGTCTGGAGTCTCTCAGTCAAAACAATGAAAACAAAAGACAAGGTTTCATGATGTAATGAAGTATTATGGGAATTATTGTCATTATTGTTAAAACCTCTGTTAAAGGTGAAATCCATCTGAGATGATTCAGGCTGTAATGTCGTCAAAGTTTATTCACTTGACTCTTAGTTATATTCACCAACTTTCTTCCTAATGCCCTAATGTTCTCCTAGATGTTTCAGTGACAGGGAACCAAATGAAAAGAACCTTTACTAAGAATAAAATTTCACTGGGTTTGAACATAATATATGATAATAATAATGAAAATACACAATATGTAGATAAATATACATAAAAAGCTATGTTGCTTTTAGACATTTCAGTGTTACATATTATAGCTTTAAGGGTGTTGCTGCTTATTGTGCTGTATGTTTAAAATACAAAAAACAAAATTGAAATACAAGGCGTTTTCCTTTTTGTGGCCAATAAGGGAGGAGTGAAATAAAAAAGGATTTTGAATAAGAAAAAAATAAAATCACTAAGAAAAGATAAACAAAAAAAGGTCTGCTTTTACATTTTCTGAGACCGGATGTGGTCGTCTGGCTACAAAATAAGAGCCTCAAATGCTAGTGTGGGATTGCCGGTGTGCCAGAGTTGCAATGACAATGGAATTATCAAAAGATATACAGACCTGGAGGCAATTCTTCCAGGTCTGAAGGGGGAAGCACACAGTAGAGGCCTACAAGTGTTCTAGTCTGGTGTTATATGCCAAAAGAAGAAGAAGAACACCCACCTACACACACCAAGAAGATGGCAACAAGTGCAGGTGCAGCAAGAGCCCCACTTCGACTTGTCCAGAAGATAAATGTTGTGAATGAAAGTACTTTGCATTTGAGACAGATTATCAGGGATTAACAATAAATTCACAAAATCCAGTATCCAAACATGAAACACTTCCAACCTGGTGAAGCACAAACATCCATACGCATACATTTATACAGCGTATCCAAAATGTTGCCCTTGTTATCCTGAAATGTACGTTAAATCACATATGAGAGTGGAATTTGATTTTCATGGGATTTATTTATTTATTTGTTTGTTTGTTTATTTGTTACCAATGTATCCAATTGGATATAGAGAACAATGAAATTTCACTGGCAGTGGTATTGAATTTCTAGTATCATGACGTCCCTATCCTCCTGTCTCTCCCCTTGTTCCTGTCCTTTTTGGCCATTAGTGCAAATAGTGAGGTGCCATCATCTTGTGATTTACACACATACAATCGCGCAAACACACACACACACACACACACACACACACACACACACACATGCACGCAGGCACAACATGAACAAGAGGCAGGCTGCAAGCAAGTCGGGTTTTTGTGTAGCACCACATGCGAATGAGGCTAAAAGAAGTGAAATGAACCCTTTGAGTCAAAGAGAAGCTCGGGGCGTGCTGCAGGCAGAGCGCTCAGTCAGAGAGGGAGCTTGGCAGGCAAATGCGCCTTCTGTTGACAGCTTCCACTGAACATCTAATGGCAAGAGATGGGGCCCAACAACTGCTTTCTTCCATGCCATTGGTTCCCCATTTCATCGTGTTTATGCACGTTAATGCGCCTCTCAGCGCATTTGCAAATATGTCAAGTCACCATTCATATTTTACAGTTATTAGCATTGTCTCTCGATTTTTGTTTTGTTTGAGAGATGTTGTTTTTCCTCTTTTTCTTTCTAAGGAAAGTTCTTTGTTTCAGCTCTTTATACTGTTCAGACTTGGAGAACAGGGCTCGGCACTGATGCCTTGGAGACTGGGTAGTTTTTTTTAGAGAAGGAGTTTATGTATTCTTTATGATGTGATATACAGCCTGGGAGAGGGAACACTGGGAAAGAACATACCAATGCCAGGGTACGTTTTCAGCATGATATGAGGATGAAAATGATATGAGAATATGTGAGTACTTGCTCTCTTTCTGTCAATACCTGAGGCTGCTATTGTTACTCATTGGGCTATAAAGGTCCTCTTACACAATCTCAAATTTGCTTCTTTAGGAAAAAAACATAATCAGTTAAGATATCACAGGAGATTATATACGAAATTAATAATGTATAGAGGATAATTTCCACTCTAACGATTACACAAACAAAACAAATGCAATAACTTTATCTTTGAAGCTATGCTAATCAATATCTTTACAATAACAATGGATCAAATGTATAAGGTGAAAGAGTTTGCTCATGAGGGAGCACTGAGAATTTGATTTACAAACAATTTTAGTGACTTTAAGCAAAATAATTTGATGTTATGGCCTGTAATTTTACAGGCTCCATACCAAAATGCATTGGTTTAACAATAATCATATTCTTTATAGTAAGAGTGTTGTTGCAGTTTGACACTTTAAGGGTGCCATTGTGTCCTGATTGTACTGTATATGCTGTTCGTTTGTAACAGAGATTTGAGATTGATAGATGAGCCAATGCTCTATACCTGTGTTTCTTTCTGGCTTGTGACCCCTCAAAATTACTCTGAGCAATGCTGCAGCCCATGGTCACGGGTTACATAAATGATGTCAATGTTATTATTCATCCTGACTCCTAAGGTTTATCTCATGACGTGATTTTGAAGTTCGGGAAGCACTGCTCTACACAGAAGAGGAGTGAAGATCTTATCAAGATACCGACATCCAATTTCTTTTTATAACTGTGATCAATACCTGCTGATTTTGTTTCTTTTGTTAAAAAGACTTGGTCTAACACTGATTGCATGAGAATATGTGAAATGACGTACTTGATCATCAGGCCTCTTTCCCTGTTTCTGTCAGTGTTGCTTTAACATAGCAAAAAAGAGCAGCTGAAATACAAGAAATAGACAGAATTTGAGGAGAAAATGTCTAATACTAGTGAAGTTATCCATGCAGAAAGATTATTTTACTTGTCAAGAAATCTTAAAGTAAGTTGATTGTCTAGAAATAAGTAGGCCGGTAAAAAAAACCTAGTAAATAACTTTTAATAATAATAATAATAATACATATTATTTATAAAGCGCTTTTCAAAATACTCAAAGATGCTTAACATGTCCAGAAATAACAGGAGGAACAACATATTTAAAAATGAATCAATATCAGATATTAAAAAACCCAAATAAAAACAACTCAAATGACGGCAACAAATAACAAATAACAAATTACAATTACAAATTACAAATAAACATTTAAACAGGTGAGTCTTGAGTAGTGATTTGAATGTTGGGGGGGTCAGACAAGATCATGAATCTCCTGTTTCCAGATCTAAGATTTTAAATCTTGGGAAGTACAGAACAATTTCCAGTGTAGGCAGCTAATACTTTGTACACACAAATAAGTTACATTTGATCCTGAACACACGCCAGGTTCCAGACTCAACAGAAGTTCCAGTACGGCTTTCACCAGCAAATGTCTTCTGCTTAAACAATAATACAAGCTTCCTAATCTGTATCCAACCAGACAACATCCCAAGCCGCCTTTGTTCCAACTAAATGACCTCTTGCTGTTGTTGAGGGTGACAATGTTGAGAAAGCTGCAAGTCTCAACTTTAAGGACTACAACGGAGATGCATGAAAACCTCAGTCAAACGCGTTCCTTATGCATTTCAAGCCAATTTTACTGTGTGTGTGTCTGTGTGTGTGTACAGTGAAGAATGACGTCATTACTTGTTGTACCTTACGCTTGGCTCTTGCCCTCAGTCTCACACCCTGTAGTATAAAGGCCACGTCTCTGGTTGTATTCCAATTAATACTTTCCCCTCCATACTTTACATACAAACAATCTGCAATGCTATGGATGCATTGAAGGAAATGAAACAAGGAAGTACTTTCCTCGATGCTTGAAAATGATAAACATGTTGTTCCTTGGCTATCTAATGTGATGGCATTAATCAGTGTTTCACGGCGGGCGACAGTAAAGCGGAGAAGGACAAAATGGACCAGGACATTAGTCAAAGAGAAGAATGATGTATTAGCTGAACGCTCATAAAGTCATTGAGTGGGGAAATTAGAGGAAGGACTTATCGTTCACATGACCTGGACTCCCTGTGTAAATATTAAACTACATTAAAATACAGCATGAGGTCAAAACACACAGGGTGGTTGACATAAATGACCTTGGTTAACAGCAGTACACTGTAAAATGAGATGAAAAGTCCCTCTCCTATTGCTAAACTATACTACCATACTATGCTAAACTTTACTATACTACACTATACTATAGTGTACTATACAGTTAACCGCTAGCTCACATTGGATATCCCCGAGTATCTTTTACAGCCATTCATAATTATTCAGTCTTATAAAGTGTGCTTACTTAATGGGCTTGCATTTATCTAATCCATCTAATATAAACCTGCAGTTTGTTCACAATTCATTGTGCATTAATGAATACATTAATTATTGTAAAATAGGATTATGTACTAAGTGTTCTTTGCAAAGATGAAGAAACAGATTCACCTGATTATTTTTGCCATGTGGGCTGGACTCCATATGACCTCCTGATGTCAGACTCCACTCATGTAGAGGGTTCCCTCACTGCACTTCAGGTCACTATGTCCTGTAGAGACATTAAAACTGGCAGGACAATCACGCTTGGGTGTCATAGTTAAAGAAAAGTTTAGCCTTAGCACAGGTAACATTACAAATCTGTGTTTTGAGTTACTTAAATACCCAAAGTGTGATTTTAAGTTCAGTGTAGATGACATAATAAAAAGAAAAGTTTTCATTACTGCCTGTCCTTTTGTCCTTGTTTGTCTTGTTTCGTCTGTGTGTTTCACACAAAGTGTATCATGCCCTCTTTGATGAGAGTTATAGGTATTAGTTCCAAATGAAACGTAATAGGCTAGGGCTGTTAAAGGTCACATGCACACACTCACACGCACAGAAATAACACTTATCTGCTGCAAGATCAAACTGCATGTAATTTCAAAAAAAGCTTTTTTGGCATGAACCATAAATATTCATGCAGACAGATTTAAGAAAAAAAGAAAAAGAAAAGAATATTAAGTGGAAATAATAATGGAAATGGAAACGCTAAAGTGGAGCAATATGGAAACATTTTATGATACAATCATTGCAGTTTTTATATTGTCATATATGCAAGTTAATTTATTAGTAAATGTTACAACTTCAAACTTTTGCAAACAGCATATTCAATAGGGAGCTCATGAGTCATGTTCCATTCTAAAATTACATTTAATATAATTTATATTCATTTTTATTTGTATGATGTTTTCCTTTGGACAAAGTATTTAAAAGAAATCAAATAATATATTCAGTGTGCGATCTGACTGTTGCACCTTCTCCTACAACCTTAAACCATTTTAAATGAAGGTCTCTGTGTTGCATTCTGTATTCTGGGATAATCTCTCTAATTTTGGTTGAGTTTATTTGTCTTCTCTTCAAACTTTGATCTACCTTGACAAATACAATGCATTCATTCACACAGACATACAACACAAACGCATTCCTGAAAAAAACATTTGAAATCGGATTACAAACACCCCATTTTATCATAATTATAATACACACATACTTACATAAACTCTCACTTCCAAACTGCATTTAAAGATGAAGGAGAGAGTTTCAGATGGGGCAGAAAGTTGCAGAGGGTCAGAGAGAACGCTGGCATTTAAAGACAGAGGGGGAAGAGGAGCAGACACACAGGAAGAAGTCATGGGGCAAGCAGAGGAAAAAAAAATACTGTACAGATTGGTGGACGGACAGAACAGTTGGAGGAGGAGCAAGGAGGTTCCTGAGAGATGAGGAGAGCAGGGGGATGAAGCCAGACCTCTAACAAGTGATTATACTGAAACCCCCCTCCTCTCCCACGTTTTCTCTCCCTCAGGGCATAGGGACAAGAGAGCAGCAGGCTGGCAGTGTCTGCATGTGTGTGAGTTTATGTGTTTGTGTGTGTGTGTGTGCACCCTGCCTGTTTCAGCATATTGTGCCCTCAAACACAAAAAGATGATTAGTGGGATTTTCTGTGAGCTGAACAGCATGCCTTTAAGACTGTGACAGCTGGTAAAGGATGTTCAAGATGAAATGGTCCTGGGGTCTCCTCACAGCCATTCCACTTGAAGAGAAGACAGAAAATAAAAACTGTTTCTGGCCAAATAACAGAGGCTCTATTCATTCGCCGTGTTACATATTCCAATGAAGTCAGCTCACCCAGGTAGCTGAGCAGCATCGCTGTGATGTATGTATGTAAACATCTCCACCGTTCCCTCACCTTCACTATCACATATGAACACGCACGCACGCACGCACACGCACACACACACACACTAAGGTGTCCCTTTGGTCCTGAGGTTAAACAAACATATTGACTTTAATCAAACTAAACACTTAAAGTCGAGCTTATATTAAAACAAGAGGTGAATCTCTGCATTCCCTCAAAGCTCCTTTATGCAATATGCCTTTAATAAACATAGTGTCAGAGGGAAACCAAATCATCCGTGGCTGAGAGCATGTAAGAAAATCAATTAAAATGAAGTCACGGAGCTGGCTGCCCAATTGTCTGTGGCAGTTATTTGATATAATATGGTTAATGCTACTGGCTGGGTAAATTAACACAATTTTGCCATTGTAGACTGTGTGTATGTGTATTAGTGTGTATGTGAGGGTGTGTGAGTCTCATTGGGGGTGGGGGTGGGGGCTTTAGGGAGGGCGCTGGGGTCCCAGGGGACCTCGGGGGAGTCAGAGTAACACTTGAAGTGAACAATAGTAGTAGCTGACCAGACAGGACATCAGAAGCTCAATGAATCTACCACTATGTCATTAAGGCCCGGACAAACTTTGGGTTGATCTACAGATGCGCTACGGCTGAATGATTAATCGCTTTAAAATCGCTGGAGCCACAACTTTTAATGTTATCTTACAGAGTTAACTGGTTTACAAGCTGTGGATTGCTCAATTTGGAAATGTTCTAATTAACTTTCTGTTGGGGAGTTCATTGAGAGGATTAGTACCAGTTCTATATCTGGCCATAAAATATAGAGCTACAGCTTAAAGACGGTTAGCTTAGCTTAGCACAGAAACTGGAAATATAGGAAAAAGCTGTACTGGTTCCGCCCCATGGTTACAAACTCAAGCCTAGCCAGCCAGCACCAATAAACGCACTAATCAGCCTGTTATATCTTGTTCGTTCAATCTGCACAAAAATCAAAGTGTAAAACTGACAATTTGCCATATAATGGGGATTTTATGTGCTAAACTATATCTTGGCTCCTCTAGGCAGCTCTGGGAAGTGATTTTCTCCCAGTCAAGATATAGTGCAACACATAAAACTCTGGAAACGGTGAATTGTAATCTTTACAAAATTTTGCCCAGTTCAAGTATCATTAGAGATCTGGATGATCCTACCGTCCGTGTTGCATTGCTTCAACCTATATAATATTAACAAACGGTTATTACTAATAACATGTAAGCAGTATTTTAATGATGGTAGCTGGTCTAAGTGATGCTAATTCTAACTTTGTTGCATATGTT
This sequence comes from Chaunax sp. Z400, assembly GCA_037577475.1. NCBI lineage: Eukaryota > Metazoa > Chordata > Actinopteri > Lophiiformes > Chaunacidae > Chaunax > Chaunax sp. Z400. The sequence continues at coordinate 11,484,783 of CM075191.1, read as the reverse complement.
TGGATAGTAATAACGTAAAATAATTGCCACAAACCAAAACATAATGTATATATAGTAATAATGACCATTTTATAACATAATTTTTTTTTCCGGCTGCTTCAGATTCAGGGTCACCCCAGCGGATTTCTTCAAGCACATTGTGCATCTAGGTTTTACACTGGATGACCCACCTGACGTAACCCTCCCTGTTTATCCGGTCTGCGTTGAGCAAATTGGGGTTCAGTATCCTACTCAAGGATATTTCGACATGTAGACTGCAGGGGCTGCGGATCAAACCACCGACCTTCTGATGAGAGGACCTAGTGGACAACCAGGAACTTAGAGAATGGTGATACTATAGAAAACAAACAGGATGAAAGATGACTAATATATAAATGTAAACTGTTAACACTTTGCTAAAGTTATTGGAGAACAGAGGATAGGACAAGGTGTTTTGTTGTGTGTGGATGCTTGAATAAAGGTGTGTGTAAGCAGCTCCTTTACTCAGAGCCACCAGTGATGGCTTCTCCGGCACTAATGCAAGATCTTAATGAACGTGAGCTACATTTTTTTGTCTGATTCCATTCGAGTTTCTGATTATTATGTGTGGTTCAAACATTTCAAACAAGTACAATTTGGAGAAAATTTGGGGAAAAAAAGAAAAATCACATTTAGATGATGTCTCCAGTAGTTCAGCTCTAACATGAAGGCAGTGTCTTTATTTCTGTTAGTTTCCATCTTATTACTCCTTCTCTTTCAGTCCTGATCCACCTAGCTCATCATTGTTGGTGGTGCACTGAACCGTGATGCATGGACTTTAGTGGATCGTTTGTATGGTGTCGCAGAGCGATTGATTCTGGTGGTGGTGAGAGGGGGTGGAGCGGGAGGAAGGCAGAGGGGCGGTGGTCAGGCCCCCCATGGCCTACTGGGAGAGGGAGTTGGAGCCAGGCGCTGAGCTGGAGGGCAGCACTGAGGGTCACAACACATTGTTCTCCCCTCTCAGCCCGTCTGTAACCTGTCACACACTTGTAATGGATGGTGAAAGAAAGAGTGTGGAGAAAAGGAAGGGGGACGAAGTGTAAAAAATGAACGGTGAGATGTATTTTGGTCTCTTTCTGTGATTGACAGATGAGGGGTGATGATGAAATGATCTGTTTTCAGGAAAACAAGTGTGAAGCAGTCATATTACTTAAACTTTTTTTTTTTTTACTCTTTTATTTGATTACTTCAGTAGTTATTTAGAAGCCTTTCTAAACATACTGTATACTGTGTATGTTATATTATTGTTAACCATTTTCTAAAGCTTATTCAACTTTCATTCCAGTTATCAATTTCCATTTGTTTGGTGAGTATAAAAATCACTACTTAGAGACTTAAAAACAGAAAATCGTACTGCAGCCATAATATCAAATTTGCAGCTTTGAGCATGAATAATTTTGAAAAAGTCTGTCGGGGTGCATTCAGGTGTTTAACATATCAAAATTGCCTGTTGACCTGGACCCATATAAACCATCTTTTTCATGACATTGATATAATTCTGGTTTTATTTTCTAAAAGCATTGCTTGTGAATGCAAGATTTTTGGCAAAGGACTTCCTAGAAGAAAAAAAAATCTGTAATTTTCAAAACAGTCCCTGCTTCAAAACTTATATGGTTAAGGCTGTGACGGTTAAACTATGGCTAATATGGTTAGCATTTGGTGGCTAAAACACTCGGTTAGAGTTGGAAAAAACATGGCTACTGTTTATAAA
>CM075191.1:10055554-10128054 GCA_037577475.1 Chaunax sp. Z400 | reverse complement strand
ATCTGATCAGACGCTCATCGGTAAGACTTGAAGATTTTCCCAAAATCTGTAAGAAAAAAAAAACACATACAGAAATATTGAATTAAATAGTCAAAGTAGCAAAAATTTGTTGAATTATTAGATAAAACCGTTACCTTCAGGATGTGAACTCAGGTCATCTGCATGGGAGTGGGCTGTCTTAAGCAACAGACAGGCCTGTGTGACATAGTGACATGACTAATGTAAGGCCTTTCATTGTTCTGACAACGTGGGCGGCTACTGTATTTTCCCATTAGAGATCTGTTGAATTCCCATAGGGACTTTGAAATGAAGAAAATCCCTAAGACTTATGGGTGGTCTGAAAAGTTAACATGTATGTCTCTGTGTTATTATATGTGAATATGGACCGTTTATTAGACCTTTTTATTAATAATTTATTGGATGTTGATGTTTTTTTCCCCATGGATGAGGGATTTCTGCTCATCCTGTACTCACTCTCTTTATTTCAAATCAAAGGACAAATCAGAGCAGGAGAAAAAAACAGGAAGCAGGTGATAAATCAAAAGGGTTCACCAGAGATGACATGTAGTTCAGAGGGGGGCAAGCTGAGTGGACAAAACATAATGATGTAATGTTTTAAGATGAAAACTATAGGCAGCACTGAACTGCAAAAACCAGAGGAAACATCCAGTATTCAAGGATTACAGAAGAGTGAGCCTGTCTGACAGCCATGACCACTGTGGAGGGGGTGTTCACCCACAACATGAGTAACTTAAGGGCCAGAGAAATATCACTGTACCACAGTGCTGATGAGGCCTGCCAGGACCTGCCTGCTCAGCTGGAGATCAGGCTGCAGGTCCTGAACGTCCTTTAAAAACATTTTTAAAAGAAATAAAATAAGCAGCGGCACTGCCAAGACGATCAGATGGTACTGGGCTCTCTGCCCTGCCAGTTCAAAAAAAGAAAGGTCCTAAGTATGCCATGAGTTTGTTTTTCTAATGAGATGAGATGGAGTCATTTGACAGCATGTAATTGTGTAGCTATGGATACATTTATGAGACAAAGCAGCTTCAGCACAAAATGTTGGAAATGTAGAACTTTGAAATATTTTTGCTGTGGTCTCATTAAAAGAGAAGCAGAGATTTCTGAACGTTTTGTTCACCTCTCACTGGTGCTTCTTTCTATTTTCTTTCTACTGCTACGCAGTAGGATTTCTTGTTTGCTAACTTTGGCTTTAATTCTGTGTTTTCAGAGTGGCTATGCTGGTTCACTGCTTACCTTGTCATCACCATGGTAACTACACCTAACCCTGCTCCAGAGCAGGTTATGTTCAAGATAACAGATCAAAACATATAAAAGCACCTCTATATTGACCAATCAGTTCCCTAGAAAGTGACATCATCATTGATAGAGGACCTTGGAGCTCAGTGAGGATCATGAGGATCATCCTGTGTAGGAGGACCTCATCCTGTCTCCATTTCATTGTGTTTTTGTTTACTGGACTGATTGAAGCTCTTTAATGGCTTTACGTAGAAGATCTTAAAGAACCACTTTGAAATAAGTTTTTATATTTTTTTTTATTTGATCCTGTGTCTGTTTGACTCTGCCGGGGTTGCAGCTGAGATAAGGATAAAACTGTACAATGCACACCATAATCGTATAAGCAACACATTAATGGAATCCACAAATATAGTCAGATCTTTTCTAACTTAGATATGATGGGGCAGCGATTTATTAAGCAGTGAATTTACATGTTTGCATGTTTTCACTTTTCCCAGCTGTCCTTCCAGTATTTGGCAGCTTTAACCTGGATTGTGTGTTTAACTCCTCTCAGTTGTCTAATATGATAGTTTGCATCTAGTTGGTAAAATATGTCAATCTGCCGTTAGACTTGTCCATATTTGTGACTGGTCATATATCTAGAGGAAAAACTAGGTTTACTTATCTTAAGAAGAAGATCTGGTTGAAGCCAGATATTGGAAAGATATCCTGATTATGTTGAACTAGTACAGGCCTCTGGTTTGGTGTGAAAAGAAGGATGTCATGACTCTCAGTGGAATTCATTACCCTTTGGTTTTCGGAAAGAATGTGTGATTCAGTCCACAAACATGAAGAGTCTGAGAGGTTGAGATACATCACACTTCCATATGTAGAACTACAGTCTCTGCTGCAGCAGCATGTTGAGCAAACTCCTGGAAACCACTGACATCCTCTGGATATAAGGAGCCATGTGACATTGATGTTACAGATGGAAATTTGAATTTTGTTTTCTTAGCGGCTTCTTATGTATATTGCTTAAAAGATAGAGCAATTTAAGCTCAGCATACCTTCAGCAACATCAGAAAACTTCGATTTACATGTTAATCACATGTAGCTCCATAGTTTTCTTCAGTTTGAATCAAGGTTATTGTCATAGTCATTGTAGATGTTTTCATCCTGTTTAGGAAAATTATTGTCACCTCCACAACTCCTACACTACCCATGATCCTCTCCGGCTTGCTGGTCAACATGTGATCAGAGCAGTTCTCCTTTTTACTGATTTGACCCAGAAAGCTACAATAATGCTTGTATCGCTTTTGAGGAAAGTCTGCTCTCTTCAGAATAAAATGGAATTAGATGGCTGAATGCTTGTGGTGCAAAAAGCCCCAAAGAAAAAAGAAACTCAACAGCAATGTATCTTTCCAGAAATCATCACCTGGATACTCAATGTCATGCTTTTTGTCTTAGTTTGTTATTCTGAGGGGTCATTGTCATGATTTTGTGTCACTGTTTCCTGTTTTATTTTGAAAGTCTATATCCATGCTGTGCTTTTTGCTTTACATTTCCTGTCTTTTCTTGTGATTGGTTTGGACCTTTTTGGCTCCCCTGTCTCTGTTTCAGCCTTCATGTTTCAATTCTTGTTGGTTCCATCTCCCCTGTGTATTTCCTGTTTCACGTCAGTTTATCGTTGTGTCCTTCTTGTGTCTTAACCTAACCCTAACCTTAACCCTCCTGTTGTTGGTTGCCAGTTTGTCGTTGATGTTCGTGTCACATGTTCCTGCCATTTCTCCTAGTGTTTATCCCTCATGTTTTAGTAAGTGTTCCCGGTTTGGACTCTGCTTGTGTTTTTTCGGATCTTGCCCTTGCTCCTTGATTTGGACATGTTTCTTGATTACTGGCTTATCTGTGTATCAAATCTGTTTTGGCCTGTCTTTTACTCCACCTTCGGACCTTGGATTTGTTACCTTGGATTGTTTGGATTTCTTGTAGAGTGGATTGGTTTTTCCTGCCACATGGATTGTGTTGTCTGTACGTTTTGATGATTAAGTCATTGAACTAAACCTCTCAGTTCTCTCCCTCATGTCTGCACCTCTGGTTCTCACTCTGAACTGCTTGAGTTGTAACACTCCAGATAATCCACAGACCTTGTTGTGTGCAGACAGCGAGTGAGAGCGCTCAGTCTTCCTCCTCTATCTGTATTAAAAAAAAATTTCCATACTAAAACAAACAGCAGCTTCCCATTCACTGTACAGCTGACCTCTTGTTGACTTTTATTCTTTTACTTTAATCAAACCAGATTAACCACAACAATCTACATACAGTATACAGTACCATGTGCATACATGTACATGAGGGGATGGATAGATTTGATAAGGGATGGTCTGTTATTAATGTGAGAGAAGTTAGCTTCCCAGGTTGTATCATCCATGTTAAACCAACAGCTATTTTAACCCAAACTCTACGGTGTGTCTATAATGATGAATTCATGTCTTTTTTTATTTGCTCTCTCGCCCAGGTATCCCCAGACCTCGTACCACCACAGAACGAGCATTTGCATCGGCTGCCCCGGACACCCCAACGATCAACTACAAACCAACAGCCAATCAGCAGCCACCATCAGGGTCAGTCGCACAATCCACTGCAACTGCTGCATCAAAACTTTCTGTTAAAGGATTACCCACAAGCCTCAGTTACTCATCCCTGGGGAGCAACGAGAACAATGGAGGCCCACGTAAAGGTAAGTTAGTGAGGTGTGCGTGCATTTTAGATGCTCCCTCTCTCTGTCTCTCTTTCTCTTTCGTTCTCTCTCTCTTTCTCTTTCTCATTCATTCTCTCACTCTCTCTCTTTCTATCTAGGTGAATTGGTGACTCTAAATTGACCATAGGCGTGAATGTGAGTGTGAATGGTTGTTTGTCTTTCTGTGTGGCCCTGTGATGAACTGGTCCAGGGTGAACCACGCCTCACGCCCAAAGTCAATTCGGATAGGCTCCAATGATTAGTTTCTCTCAGTCTGTCTTCAGGCCCACTCGCCCAGGAGAATGTGTGAGCGAACGAGGATCAGTGTATGTGTCTAATCCTGCTGCAGGAATCTTTGGCCTAAATGTATCTAATAAATTACTATATTCTAGTGAATTCAAATGTTTTCCTGTACATGATTAAGAAAAATTATATGTTCACCACCAGCTTATCCTGTGTGTATATTGTCTGCAGTGGCATTCCTTGAAGGACAAATCCACCCTACACACACCCTTAATGGTGTCCATTCCACTTTCTCTGCCCTCTTTAACAGAAAAGGTTTCATGCCAGGTTTTCATGTCACTCCCTCAGAATTATTGTGCTGTTCAAAGCCCTACTGAGCTGTACGATTGCACCTCTGCCAGGACTAAAGTATGTTTGTCTTAAATGAATACTGATGTATGTGTGAAGTAATGGGAAGTAAAGAGGTATTGATATTGACATGGTCCCATGTGAGTGGTTCTCATTTAATAAATAAAGAACTGTCCACAGTTTGGAACCACACGCTAGCAATGCTAGCTACTTTATTGCTGCGCTGCACACTCTTCCTCGATACACACACCTGTCAATCCTGTATTCAGCTCATGTTATACTGCCATCTTATGGTAGCTTATTTGTACTGCAGGCACCTATCATGACACCATGTTCTTCTTTTTAAAATATATTGTTGCTTTGTTGCAGGGTTTGATAAGCCATGATGATGTTTTTGGTGCACCCTTGATGCACCCTGTACTGGGTGCTCATTTATATTTTTTTTATTTTGAATCCTACTGAAATATTGACATTTCTAGACAACTCCTCCTGTCGTCAAATGTTATGGGACTTCAGTTAACAGCTCTCCAGGTTTTCCCTCTCTCTTTTACCACTGACACAGTAACACTTCACCCACTCATCTCCAGGTTGTTATGGTGACCAGATTGCATGTGAGATTCCTAGTTCCCATGGTAATATTAAGGTTCTGTATTTAGTCGTATCAGAGAGGAGCATCAATGTAGTACAACTCCACACAGTTCATCATCATTATTTCAGAAACACGCTATGGTCATACGATCATCGTATACTATCACCTGGTATGTTTGAACTCCAGACGTTTATGTCTCTTGAAAATAAATGTGTATTTCTGGTTTTCTATATCTGTGGAAACCAGAAATACACTAGTATGTTGGTCTGAAACTCAGATCTGATCCACCCAGTGACGTCTGTCAGATATGTTACTGTAGTTTGATTAAACCGATTAAAGAAATTATTATTACGAAGTCAAAAAGAAGTTAGTGAGATAGTTTGGCCAAAGTCTGCATAATGTTTCCCAATGATCATCAAGGAAATCACAGCATTTGTGTCCTGTGAGGACATAAATCTGATGGTACACACCAAATGTCTGTTTCCTGGGGGGTGTGGAGATGGTCAGATTTTGGAGAGCACACAGTCGTATTCTGTCTGCAGGTGTATCGTATTTTTTATTAGTATTTAGTGTATTTTATCTGGTACATCTCTCTTGATCAATGCGATCAGCAGTGAGCTGTTGGTGTCAACAGGGTAATGGAAACAGGTATCATTAACATAACTGTAATATTGTTTAAAGCAGAGGAACCTTTCAGGCTCGTCATCAATAAAACAGACTTATGATAGAAATCTTGACCTGAAGAAGCAGAAAACCACGTATACTGTAAGATTTAGAAAACCTGTCTTTGACATGGAAATGATTCTATCTCTGAGCAAAGTCTAGACATAAGAGATTATCCTGCTGGTTGTGTAAAGGTGTGCATTTGTTCCTAGCTTGTTGTGAACTTTGCATGAGCTTCATGAACAGTGTTACACTCCTATATTTTTGGACACATCGCATCACTCATTGTTATTGTTTATTAAGACTGTTTCTTTTTAATATGAGGCACAGTTCTGCCTTTGTGCCCCACTTGGTTCACTCCAGTGCTGACGTACTCCCAGGCTGTGTGTTTGGCTTGTCAACCCACCTTTGATTCCACCGAATAACACATGTCAGCTGGCTTCAATCACTGTTGTGATCTTATCTTCCAAGAAGTTTGATTTTCTCCTTAGTTGCATGTCTATTCTTCACTTAACCCTCATTTGTGCTGGAATAACATGAGGAAAGGTCACAAAGAAGGTGGCATCAATTTTAGTTGATTTGAGATTTATAGATCACAGGCATTTAAGTTACAAATGGGATTCTTAAAGGCAGATTTGTAATGCTCAACATCTTACGTTGATGTATTAATCATTAGCATACTGTCAGAAATTATTTTCAGACTAAGTTCAAGTATAAATGTAAGACCATTTTTTAAAGATGAAACTCCTGTTCTCTGCTGTTCTGTGTGAAGTTAGACAGTAATTTATGCCGGGTGATAATATAAAGACAATATATAAAATAATATAATAATATATTAAGATTTTTCCGATTTGTCTGGTCTTCCCATCTTCTCTTTTCTCCTTGCTCTCTATTTAACTACCGTATTCTCTCTATTAGATGCTATATTAAGGAGGTTATGTTTGTGTTTCATCTGTGTTCATTTGTTTGCACCTTCTAAATTTGGTAGAAGGATTGGGCATGAGCCAAGGGAAAAAAAACATTACATTTTGGAGCAGATCAACATAAAAGGGCAGACCCAGGATTTTTTTTTCACTTGGGTCAATTGAGCTAAACTGTAGGATTGTTTGGCCTTGGCCTTGCACTGACACTCAAAAAAACTGACACCATGAACTCCCACTCCAAAGTTCTGCTCCTCCATCTGTGACAGTTTTTGTGCACCTCAGACACATCTAGTAAATATAGTGATGCTGCAGCAACGTCATGTGACAGTATTTTAAAGTCTTCTGTTTCATCTTTCCTTCAGAATCTCCAGGGGCTCAAACAGGGACCAAGCCAGATGGGCAGCCCTTCAAAAGCACAATTCCTCTGGGCAACCAGAGCAGACCAAAGACCCTCATCTCCAGCACTGCAGCTACCACCGTCTCCAGTGTTCCCAGTGATGCATTGACCAGTCTTAACAGTGGCTTCACTTCTGCTCCAAAGCCTACTTCAATGAGGAGCAGAGCTCTATCACTGCAGGCCAGGACCACTGCTGCAGGTGTGTGCCAACACTGTTGGTTGGTACACAATAGAATTTAATCTGCAATCATGATTCTTAGTTGATGCATTCAAAGACAACAGTAGCTTCGGCCCAGTTAGTAGCTCTTTCATCAGGTTGTGTCAAAGTGTGAGTCAAAGAGAGAAAGTACAAGATTGATAAATGCTGTTCTGTTTCCACATGAACCTCCCAGTAGAATTTACTACTTTGCTGATAGCAAGGATACAGTTATATGTAATCATTAAATACTTTTTCAAACCCAAATAGCAGCAGAAAAGGAAATCCTTCCTATAATGACATCCAACTAAACCAAATTAATATCTAACATCTAAAATAACACATTTCTTCAGTACACTATCAATGTAATGAAAAGTTTAACATCTTGTCAACATTTTTCAATGTGTTTTAATGAAGACACACCGAAAATCAAAGTAACAAATTTAAATCACAGGCTAATCCAACTTGTGTGAATTTCATCACGACAACTCATAATGTGACTAAGTAGTGTGTTCGGCCCCCGTGTGCCTGTATGCACTGCTGACAACATCTGGGCATGCTCCTGATGAGTCCGCGGATAGTGACCCAGACCTGGATCAGGGCATCACTGAGCTCCTGGACAGTCTGTGGCGGTACTTGGATGCACCAATATATAACATCCCATAGGTGCTCAATTGGATTTAGGTCAGGGGAACGTGAGGGCCAGTCAATGGCATCAATGCCATTGTCATCCAGGAACTGCCTACACACAGGAACCCAGGACCAACTGCACCAGGAGGAAACCCAGGACCCACTGCACCAGCATAAGGTCTGACAATCGCTCTGAGGATTCCATCCTGGTACCTAACAGCAGTCAGGGTACCATTGGCTATGACATGGAGGTCTGTGCAACCCCCCAAGGATCTGCCTCCCCAGACCATCACTGACCCACAACCAAACCGGTCATATTGGATGACGTTACTCCAGACTCTTTCACGCCTGTCACTTGTGCTCAGTGTGAACCTGCTCACATTTGTGAAGAGAATAGGGCACCAATGGCGGACCTGCCAATTCTGGTGTTCTCTGGCCAATCAAGCTGCACGGTGCTGGACTGTGAGCACAGGTCCCACTAGAGGACATCAGGCTCTCATGCCACCCTCATGGAGTCTGTTTCTGACAGTTTGGTCAGAAACATGCACACCAGTAGCCTGCTGGAGGTCATTTTGTAGGGCTCTCGCACTGCTCCTCCTGTTCCTCCTCACACAAAGGAGCAGATACCGGTCCTGCTGCTGGGTTGATGCCCTTCTACGGCACTGTCCAGCTCTCCTCGTGTAACGACTGGTCTCCTGGTATCTCCTCCATGCTCTTGAGACCGTGCTAGGAGACACAGCAAACCTTCTTGCATCCACACGTATGGATGTGCCATCCTGGAGGAGCTGGACCACATGTGCAACCTGATTGGGCTGCAGGTACCACCTCATGCTACCAGCAGTGACAAGGACACAAGCAAAACACAAAACTAGAGAAGAATCAGTCAGGAAGGATAAGGAGAGAGCAATCGTCTGAGGCCACCACATGTAAAACCATTCTCTTTTAGGGGGATGTCTTGCTTTTGCCGCTCCATTTCACCTGTTGTCACTTTCATTTGCACCAAAGCAGGTGAAAGTGATTCACAATCACTTTGCTTCCTAAATGGACAGATTGATATCTCTGAAGTTTAACTGACTTGGTGTTATTCTGTGATGATTAAGTGTTCCTTTAATGTTTTTGAGCAGTGTAGTTTCTCTTACACATGTAAATGTTTCATTATATCTTTGAGGTAACAATTTATTTGATGCCCTGTATCATTTTTGCTGAAAGCTTTACTGTATGATTCGAGATGTAAACCTTTCTTTGTGTGTTTGTCAGTCAGAGACTTTGCATGAATGACTCTTGTACTCCTTTTCACCTATCGTAGGCACTGATTAGCAGTATGGCTTTATAACACACATGGCTTTGGTACATTTCACAGCGATTTCTGTGGTGGATCCCTGTTGGATCCAGGACTGGTTAATGAGAGAGAGAGAGAGTGGAACAGAGAAACTGCAATGGGCTTTGACTTCTTCCACATCCTGTCCTCAGGTCTTAAGATCTCGACAATCACCAACCACAACACAGGAAAGACATCTACCACCAATCAATCCACAGCAAAGACGGCTACTCCCAGCCACCTGGCGAAGCAGGCGTCTCAGTGTCCCTTGCAAAGAAGCAGCTCAGCGAGACTCAGTCGACTGCACAGCACAGGTATGGATGTGTGTGACTATTACTGTACTTGTTCCTACCTCTATCAAACTTGTAAACAATGCTGCTTGAGGCTGTGGGGATGGTGCAATAGTTTCATGGTGTTTTACTGTCGGGTGTGTGCATCATGTGTCATGTGCTATGGATGTGCGATATTTGTATGTGCAATATGGATTATGCACAATTTCTGTTGTGATGTGGTTTAGTGGGTTCTGTGTTCATGTGTGGTCTGTTCTGCTACAACTGTGGAGGCATCAATGAGCGCAGCATTTGATTCCAAGACAACTTTCCCTACAGGGACAATAAAGTGTATCGTATCGTATTGTTTGCAAGAATCTACCTCTACAGAACATTTCATCAAAATCCGTTCTTAACTTATTGAGTAATCCTGCTAACCGTCAGACAAACACAAGGGAAAAACATAACCTCCTTGATGTTAATAAGTCATAGGGCTGTTTTAGTTGGGCGACTGTGTACAGGACAGGCTCAATTACAAACAACATTTAGCCGCCTTTACCCAGCATCCATATGTAAACCTTTGTGTAATGAGTAGAAGTTCTAACATTCCATTAATTCCAAACCATATTGCTGGATGTTTGCTGTTCAGCTCGACAAGCACACATTCTGTATTTGGTCTGACTGACTACAGCTGCTGGAAGCGTAAGACATCTTAACTACCATCCCCCTGCAGTCTCTGTAATTATTATACTGCTCATGACACACACTTGCACACACAGATCCACTCCAATGATGATTTTTGGATTTAGAGTGGGACCACATCATCTCAGTAATACCTAGGTTGGATATAATATTTTAGTGCTGTTTTAATGCGCAGAAACATTCAGTTCTCAGATAGTAAAAAGTCATGTTTGTGGGTTGAATGGCCCAAACAGCAGGAACTGAGCAGGAAATGACCAACATTTCACCAACAACACTTTTGATGTTGCACAAAAAATTCACGAAAGCAGCTTTAGAATGATTTAGTGATGAAGACCATATTTCAGCCAGTATTATAGTAATACATATTCTGTACATGCACTCACAGATAATGTTGGCGCATTAAAAACACGGGTTGTTCTTACTGTAGCCTATCCTCTGTGAGGTGCTGCTGCTTTCTTCTGTGTGGGCCGCGTGAAGCCGGGGTCTGTGGTTGCAGCCTCACCCCATGTGGTGTCTCTGGTCTGGGTCTGGGCGCCTGACTGCCTCCCTTCTGCGGCTGGACCTTGAAGTCTCTCTCTCCCTCGCCTGTGGGGAGCCGCTGCTCAAAGGCGTGCTGTCATCCTCACAATGGCAGACAGCCTACACTTCATAAGCCCCACATTTATGATTTATACAACCCTCTCTCTTATTTACCACAGCAGCCCTCAGGCGACAGTGGTTAGCAACGTGAACGTCTAAAGCACTCCCTGGATTTCTGAAGCTTTGTGTAGTTTCTATTGAACGTGTACTTTATTGATTCTGAGAGCCAACCACACACAGGGCTCTGGTTAATTGTCTATGAACTGTGGTCTCATTTGTGTCATGGCTGAAATCATACCAGAAATCTTCCTACTTGTATTGAAAATGCTCTATCCAGGGAAGAGTGTGTCATACAACCTCCTGCAGCCGGCTGCCAGTGTGTAAAGAGGCCTGGTGCAGCTGAAGGACCAGCGTTCTCTGTCCTGCTTGTTGGTCTCAGTGACCATCTTTCTATGGTCAAAGTTATAAATCTGAGAAAGGTTTGAAATTAATACTTATTATGGAGTCCCATAAGGAATATTATGGATCATAGTAACGCCAATCATGGGCACATCTGAAATCTAACTGGCCCCTGAAGTGGCCCTGTCCTGTCACTTGTCTTTTGATTTGATTTGTCTTCAAACATATCTTGTAACTATAGTGATGCTGCGTTTATACTATGTGGGAGGGAATCTTATAATGGGAAAGATTCCCATGTTTATGACTTTTGATGCTGCTTGGATGTTAATACTACAGCCCCATTTCCAAAAAGTTGGGATGCATAAAATGCAAATAGAAACAGAATGTGATGATTTGCAAAACATTGAAACCCCATATTTAATTGAAAATAGCACAAAGACAACATATCAAATGTTGCAAATGAGACATTTCATTGTTTTTTGAAAATTATATGCCCATTTTGAATTTGATGCCAGCAACCCGTTTCAAAAAAGTTGGGACAGTGTCGTCAAAAAGACTGGAAAAATTGTGAAATACTAAAACAAAACACCTGGCGAAACATCTCAAAATGAATGAGGTTACCTGGAAACAGGTTAGTAACATGATTGGGTATAAAAAGAGAATCCCAGAGAGGCTGAGTCTTTCTGAAGTACAGATGGGGAGAGGTTCAACTCTCTGTGAAAGACTGAGCTGGCAAATAGTGCAGCAATTTAAGAATAATGTTTCTCAACGTATAATTGCAAGGAATTTCAGGATTTCATCGTCTACAGTAACAATGTCATTAAAAGATTCAGAGAATCTGAAGAAATCTTGGTTTTGGTTTTTGGTTCTGTCCCTTAGATCGTATCCAACATTGATATGACTCATCTGACACTCGCTCATTCAGATGAAGGCAGGACAAGAGACTCAATAATGATGGCGGGAGAGAGAGAGCAAGCGGCAAAGAGATTAATCAAATCCCACCCACTCCCCCTCCCCCTCCCCCGCAGCATCCCTCCCTCCCTCTGTGTGTGTGTGTGTGTGTGTGTGTGTGTCCTGTGTTGAAGGAGCTTTGGAAATGGCAGTAAAATAGAGGAAATGTAGAGATGCCTCTTTGTGGAGTGCGTGTGTTTGTGTGTAAATGACAGTGGCACACGTCTGTGTTGTGCGTCGGTGAGTCAGATCGCTGTGTGTGTGGTGTGAAGCAGCAGAGGTGGACACTTAATGATCGGCAGAGGGAGGAGAGAAAATCCTCCCTCACAGACACGCGAGGACTACCCTTCTCTTTTCTCTCCGTCTCTCCATCTTTATCGTTGGATGATTCACGACCACCTGGACAACAGTGGAGCACGCCGCTATTTTTGGCGCCATTTTCTCTTCTTCTTCTATTGGCTGGACTCCAGAAGTCAGTTCTCCTTTGGTTTTTATTTTGTTTTGCAGTGGGGACTCACTGAATCGCTGAAGGGCTGCTAGCAGCTTAACGGACTCCCTTTTCTCCCTCTTTGTTTGTGAAGGCTTCTCTTTCCCTCCGACTTGCATTTTACATTCAAAATCCTGTTTTCAGATCTCCAAGTGGCACAAATTCTAACAATACTATAGAATTTAGTGTTTTTCCTCTTTTGTGGAATCCTTGTGGAATAATTTTCACTTTCTTCCAGCATTAAAGAAGAATATAAAAGCATTTGTTCCATGTGAAGCAACTATTTGGCATCTCAATCCATTCTCGTACAAAATAGAAATGTTACAATAGTGACCGTGAACTGGTTAGACAGGCAGCACTGGGAATTTGTACCACCAGAAGACAGAAGTGTGTCGGTATTTCCTGGAGTCCCAGGAGTCTTCGGGAATAAGTTTCTACACCAAGACACAAAGACAATCCAACCTGGGAACATCAGTCAAAAACCAAGACTCGAAGAGAACTGGATTACAAACAATGTTATGGTCTCCCAGACTGTCGCTGTCCAACTTCCACGTGAAGCTGACAGCCAAAGGACTTTTCCGAAACCTTCAGCTGCTGTCAGGATGCAGGAAGAACACTGTGGTTTTCCACGCAGGTCTGGATATGCCACTGTCCTCCATATCCTCCCATCATCAAACCATGAACTGTTCTATCAATTTCAGGTCAATGGGTCGATCACTGCATTCTGATCAATCCTCAGCAGAGTATTTTAGCAATATCCAAGGTATTTTAATAGATATATAGCAAACAGTCCATCCATCCATCCATCCATCCATCCCTCTGCCATGTGAGTGCTGGAAATTCCTCCTGCAGGCCTGGAGCTGCTATCATCCACTGTTCATAGATAGACAGGGGTGGGGTTTAGGCGGGGTGCTACCACACCCATCAAAGGAGATAACTGTGTTCAGAACTACTTGTACATTCCTGAGAGCATAATGTGATTGGAATAATTTAAAGAAACAATGATATTACCAGGATCACACCCAGCTGTGCCCCATTGATCTATTTACTTCACTAAGATAAATCAACCCCAGATCACCGTGTTCCAAACTACTTTTCCCTCCATCCAGTCCTCCTCCTCGTATTTGTCTGATGGGTGTGGTGGCCTCTGAATAAAGTGTAATGATCAGTTATCTTAGCCATGTTTAGTCTTAAGTCTGGCTCCAGATCAGCCTCACATGCCACTCCACAGTCTCACATCATTTCCCCCTCTATTACAACTCCTCCTGTTTTCCTGCATGGCGTTGGCAGCCATTGTTGCCTCCATCTCTCCTCCACTGTGGCTTTCAGTATTGTGTATGCCGGCTACCACAGCTGCCATGAAAGGATAGAGTTACAATAGAGCTGTCAGTTGCTTTAACACTACTGTGTGTTCACAAGTGTGTGTGTGTGTGTGTGTGTGTGTGTGTGTGTGTGTGTGTGTGTGTGTGGGTGTGTGTGTGTGTCCTTGAAAGCTGTCGGCACAAGTGCGTGAGCAATGGCGTGATAAATCGTCACGGCTGCGGGTATCCATGCTAGAGGAACACCAACCACGTGACTCTCACACACACTCAAACCAGAAATAGCCAAGGCTGCACCTGGTCTTGACTAGTTCAGCCTTTGAAAGGATGCTCTCTATTAGTGGGAGATGTCTGTCTTCACTGTGAGACGGAGAGGATGTCATCGTGAATAATGGGACACACTGCTGGCATCATAGGCAGTATGGTTGGGATTATGTTAGCATCAAATGAAATTTCATGATAAATGTTAGCATTGCTTTGACTACTAATCTCTAGTCACAGCTGAAGCTTTTTTTTTTTTTTTTTTTAAATATGTACATGTTATATGCCAGGGCCTAAAATATGATCCACTGACAGTCCCTAATTAGATCAGGATTCTGTTTGGTGGGAAAACAAAATATTCACATGAGATTGTGCATATGAAATATGATAGAGAGCTTATAGGAGAGAACAACTTTGGTGTGTTCGCTGAATCATCTCAAAGAGTTGAAATCTTAATGCATTTAATGCAAAGGCAGTAACGTTAGATTCCCTCCAGTTTGACTGTTTGACAGCTTCCTGTGGGGTTTCTTGTGTTTGCCAGTACCATCGGACCACTGGGCTTCCTCTGAAGGATGAATTTCTTTCACGTGACAAATCATTTTTATCCATTTATTAAACTCTAATTTGTCGGCATGTTTTCATCAGTAAAAATCGACATATCAGCTCTTTTTCTCATTTAGTTGCTCATACGAACACGTTCCTCCCTGTTCTTGACTATGCGGTCCTCTCTGTTCTACTGTGTATTCCTGTTGGCCCATTTAAGCATAGCTGCACGTGTTTGGCTGCAGCGTGTCGTCTCAGTCTGAGCTCCACAGACCCACTTTCCTGAAATGTAGGTTAGAGCAGGCTTTAGTCGCCACATGTGCGTCTCCACACAAACAGTCAGCAGGGGCACGCTGCAGTGGTTCAGCTGCAGCTGGCCAATCGTGAAAGCATTAATCTAATGTGGAGTATTATCCATTAGGTTTGTATCTGCGGGACTAGAATATTCTCCCCAGGCTCAGCAGGGATGTTCAGAGATTTGGGATGAAGAATTCTGAGATGTTCAAGGACAGTCATGTGCAGTTTAGCCTGTTGTCCACATCTGGAGCTGCATCTGATCTGGAAGCTCATCTAAAAATACTAACACTGATTTTACAGTGGCTGCTTCTGAGGCTAAAACTGCTTTATGATTCATTCAAAAACAGCCATTGATTGAATGGCTGTGCATTAATGTCAATTTTTTTTCATTTTTAATAAGGAGCAAAATATTATTTCACTACCAGCAATGTCTGTGTTAGGATTTTTTTGCTCAACATGCGGTTTCAACTCTTGGTTTCTTTCAGCTACTAAAGTGCTTTGGCTCACCTGTATGTTGATAATCATCCAGCGATCTCTCCTGTGGTGTGGTTGCACTGTAATTATGCCACCCCTTACCACTGAAGTGTTGCCCATTCATAAGGTCACTGGCTGCTTTCTATCCAACTGTCAAGCCAATTTGAGGCAAACATTTCAAATGTGACCAAAAATAATATGCAAATTAGGCTGTTTCCATTGAGAGTTATAAGAAAAATGTTATTTAAAACAATGTAAAAAATATTTGACACAAAGATTCAAAGAGTCTTCGTAAACATCGTATCGTGTTGATATCGTGTTGTGTTTTGTAGCTTTTCATTTAGATTTCTGGCCATCTTGGATTATGGCTACCATTAGAAGAGACCAAAGTCTTTGGCACAGTAACATCCACCATTTGTTCTTTTGTTATCAATTAATCAGAATTATCTTTTCAGTGCAACTTTTTAAAATTCAGTTCGATAATATGCATGAATATAAATGAATGGAAACCAGTTATTGCTGCACATTTAGGTCCATCTGTCTCTCATCTGTCCTGTTACATCCTTCTGTCTGGTTGTTGCTAGGTGACCAGATGTTCTAGTTTGCTTGTAAACAGGTCATAGAGTGAACATATCCAGTGACATTATGCTGTCCTTACTTCTTTTCATAGTAACATGTGAAAGACAGACAATACATCTATGATTTTACCTCATGGTTAATTAGTGTGTGTCAGCAGATGACTCACTTTCAAGTTGGATTTAATTCCTTGAGCATCAGTAGGGAGAGGATGAGAGCAAGAAAAGGTTCTCTGCTCGCTTGAATCTCATCCTTATCCTCAGTTCTTCCTGTTGTTGTGTGACATCACAGTCATGCTGGGGGGTTTTTTGCAAAAAAAAATGTCTGCCATTCTCCAGAGGGAAAGTGAAAAAGCAACCCTCTGATGTAGCCTGTGTACCTCTATGTGAACTTCTAAACATAAAAAGATATGGTATGAATGGCTTTTTCAATGTTGTCTCAATGGGTTAGTTTAATGTTCAGTGGGATTTAGATCATCTCAAATGATGATGTGAAACTCCTCGTGTTGGAATGAATGTGATCATTTTTGTCTTATCTAGTACCATCTTCAGATCCCTGTCCGTCATCCATCTCCATGGTTACCTTCTGGGAAACATCAGCTCAAATCTTCTGCCCAAATCAAACCTCTGCTGGAATCTCCCTTCTTATTAAGAGGGATCAGATTATATTTCTGTCCATTTGAATAATATGAATACAGCAGATTAAATACATTAGGATTTTTGATGGCACACATTTTTGTCCTGCAAACATGCACACAAAGTAATCCATTGCTAATCTAAGGGGTATTAAATTTGACCAACACAACACAGCCGTACAGTAAACGCTGTTTTCTGCCTGGCTCTCTTTCTGGAGGATTTATATGAGTCTTTTACTGAGGGAATTTATTAAAGATAGACCTACAACATATCTTAACAACTTAAGCCTACAGGTTGCCAAGAGCCAACTCTACTTTTAAGAGTTGTTTTTTGCTCTCGATCTGTCGGTTGTTGAATGTTGTCATCACACAACATATAGTAATCTAAGAAATTGTTACTTCCACCATTGAAAACATTTGGGGGATGTTCAAACTGCATTTTGATTTACCAATAAATGACTAGGATGGACAATTGTGTGAGGAAGAGGCACATTTGTTTAATTAATTTACTGTTCATCCAATATTTGCAATTCCATCTGAGCCCTACTTTTATTTAACATGTCTCCATCATATTTCTGCACCCACCAACATATTCCACTCGCTGAATGAATCATCTGGGCATTCTGTTCTGCTAACACCTGTGTTCAGATGGTGAAAGCGCATTGAGTCTGAACATTCATCAGTCTAAACAGAAAACTCCTGTGTTTTAGTGATGAACCCGTAGCTCTAGTCTCCACAGTGTGATCAGGTAAACTGTGGGTTGTTGTAATGAAACTGAATTGTTTCTGAGTGTGAGACAGCTGCTGCATTGTTAGCCTCGGTCAATTAGATCCTCCTTGTTCCACACCTGTGTGCTCAATTCTCAGCTCTGGTTGATCAAATGCGGATCAGCATGTTGTGCTTTGTGGCTGCCAGTAGGTGGCAGTATCTGTGAGGACACCAGCCACTAGCCTTAAGTCTTGTTGTCCATGCTGAGCAGCAGCACTGACATACAGACCTGATGGTCTACATTAGAACATGAGAACTAGGTTTCAATTAAAGTTACTTCTTTTTTTTAATGCATGTAGAAAATAAACAGATGAAACCCAACTTTTACAAAACAATTCTTTCCAATTAAATTTGAGCTATGGCTCTGAAGCAACGCGATAAGAGACAGTTGCATGACTACGACTGGCAAACTGGAGAGTGAGAATTTCAACTCATCAGATTCCAAAAAACACCTCAGCAGTCATGGCCCTGCAAGTTTCACTGTGTTACTGGTCCAATGAATGCACAGGAAACCTGTGACATCATTTCAAAGTCTTCTGGTTTATATTGAATTATTTAGAGAGAGAGAGAGAGACTCTAATTGCTTTGTCTCTGGTGTTGCTCTCCTTAATGCATGCTCAGGGCCCATCATACACAGACAGACTGGACATCATTACCATGCAATCCCATGATGCATTTCTCTAATAGAACAGTCAGTAGGGTGTATTCTCATTCTCCAGATGAGAAGGAATGTATGGGACATGTGAGTGCTGTATGTTGTGTTGCTCCAGACTGACTGACATTCTGTGTGTGTGTGTGTGTGTGTGTGTGTGTGTGTGTGTGTGTGTGTGTGTGTGTGTGTGTGTGTGTGTGTGTGTGTGTGTGTGTGTGTGTGTGTGTGTGTGTGTGTGTGTTCAGATACTTCTGTTTCCACCAGCAGATGAACGGCTGTTTGTAGTTTTGTGTTGTGAGGCTGTCTACTTGGTCGATGGGCTGAGGGAATGTATGTCGGGAGTGTGTGGACACCATGTTGAATGTTGTGCCAGCCACCCAAACAGTAAGAGGTCGCTATTTTCTTGCAGTGGACAAAAACAAGCCCCGGGAGGCACCAGCAAGACCCATAAACACCAACAGCAACGCACAGGGAGCAGCACGAGCAGGAACAAACCAGAACCAACAACCTGACCCGGTATGCCTTCTAAGCTTTGAGTTTTAAGGTGACACAGTTACTGAGTAGGATCTGGTTGATGAAAGGAAATATAAGATGCGTTTTAGACAGAAATATTTCAAGTGATAAACCAGAAGATCCTCATTCTCCTCCTTTCCTTCAGTGTTATTCTTAATCTGTGGTGGTCCTGTACTTAGAATTTCTCTTGGTGTTGCTAGAGATGCTGCCACTCCAGAAACAAGTCGGATTAATCAGCCACAGAGAGTAGTGAAGCATACCTGTTTTACAGAAAATTAAGAGTTTCTGGTGTAGCTGGTTTTTCTTGACTGCACAGATTTTCTTCTTCCCATGTTTTAGAATAGAATAGAAAGTCTTTATTGTCATTGTACTTTGTAATACAACGAAATTAAGAGTACTACTCCTCCTTGGTGCATTAAAAGTCTAAAGACATGTTACTCTCAAAAGCTTAACACAACTCCTAAAAAAATGTAAACGTATAAGAGTTCCAGCCATCAGCATCACCAGCATCCCAACTGTCTGGTCACGTAAGTTTCGCGGAAGTCGTGGCATCATCAGTTGTTTCAGTAGGATATTCATTTTGTCCGGGTTTTTATTGCCTTGGCCAGGTGTTTTCAATCACGCACAAAAAAAAATCACACCACCACCATCATTTACTCTGAAATGCACCAATGATTATTATGGCTGTGTTAGTACTAATTGATGGTTATGCATGATTTAACATCGTCAAAGTCATTTCTATGTATCGCATGATTGTTTCAATAGATCAGGGCAAGCGAAAGGAAAATATTGGGTTCCTGAAAATATGCGTTTTTAAAGTTGCTCAGTTTATATAAAAAGTGTCACAGTGATGGATAAAAAAGTGAAGACGATTTTAGCTGCAAAATGTTTGGTACATTTTGAAATAAGACAACCTAATGAAGATTAGATGTGTATTTGGTTCAAGTCATTTGATTGTGTCGTTTGTATCATCTTTTGAGTATTACCTAATGAACTTTAGTTAGTGTGTTATGTTATTGTCTTTTATTAATGAGTTTTGTGTTTTTACTGCTATAGGTACCAGATGTGGTGAATGGTAATGCAACAGTGACACCAGTTCTCCCAGTGCCTGCCAGTGACATCACCAACACAGGGTCCGGCACCACTGGAGCCCCTAGTGTTGGGTTCAAAGCGAGAACGGGTTCACGATCCAGCCCCAGAACAGGATCCCGCATACAGAATGCATCCAAGCCTGGTGCAGCTGGGACTGTGGTGGCAGATGGGATGGTCAAGACTAAACAGAACCAGAGCAAAGAGCAGGTAGAGAAGAAGAACCAGGCCATCCACCAGCTGAGGAAGCTGCTGATCCAGGGGAATAAGAGAGTGGAGGCTCTGGCTACAGTCATCCAGCATCTCTTCACTGAGGTACTTCAGCTGGTTTTAACTAACAGTGAGAAATGTCCCACATCATTTGACTGTTTTTAAACTGTGCTACAAATCATGAAGGGGGACAAATATTAGATATTTAACATTTCGACAAGGGGCGCACTACGCTGTGTGACAACTAAGGCAGTCGTCCTGTGCTGCTATTGGTGATAATGTTTTCTGTTTAAGCTTGCAGGAGAGCCATGCTGGAAACAAGCTGCTCCATTTGCACATTGAGCAGAGGGCTAATGCAGTCACACAGTGTCTTTTCTTTTTCCAAATGAAATGAACAGATTGTACACATTAGTGGCAATGAGAGGGAACTGACTCTGAATGTAATATGTTGAATGTTGTGATAAAGACAGCAACATGGCAGTGGTCATTGCCCTGTTTAAAGTTTGCATGCAAAGATTGTGTGTGACTTTGTCAAAAAGGGCCCCCTAAACTCATCGTTTGGGGATGCTCTGGATTTTCAACTGTGGCCTGTTTTCCCTCCGAGACAGATAAAGTAAACGGGATCTGTCTGTACATGTAAAGACAATGTGGTCTGGTGCAGCTTCAAGGAGGTAAATGAGGGGAAATGATCACTTATCTGTGCACCATCCTTCCCCTTTGGCAAAGTGGGCCTGTAATTAAAATATCAGTCAGCTAACATGGCAGTGCAGCTAAACTGTATAAAGGTGTTGGCCCAAGAGAAGGAGTGGAGTAATGGCTGGTTTTAGTTGTAAGCAGGGAGTCCACACCCAGCTGCCATTAACAACAACAACAACGCATGATGCCATGGAAACGTCCTGCTACTGCTGACTGTATGTGCATAATAGCAGAGTTATAGCATTTAGCTTTAACTACTATAACTGCTTGCTGTCAGCTTTAATGGAGCTGTTTACAGCTAAAGCTAAGGTGTGTGTGTGTGTGTGTGTGTGTGTGTGTGTGTGTGTGTGTGTGTGTGTGTGTGTGTGTGTGTGTGTGTGTGTGTGTGTGTGTGTGTGTGTGTGTGTGTGTGTGTGTGTGTGTGTGTGTGTGTGTGTGTGTGTGTGTGCGTGCGTGTGTGCGTGTGCAGCTCTGTTTACTCCTATGTGTGTTTGCAGCCAAGAAAAATAGAACTACAATACAATACAATACAATACAATACAACTCAGTAGATGCATACTGTACCTCCACCAAGGCCCGACCATCCCATTTAACCAAATCATGACAGCATGATCATATCTCCACTATGTAGCTTCCATTCATGGGCTGCCTGTCCATTTTAGAATCAATTTAAGAATATTACTCTTGACTTGAAGGCTCTGTATGGTCTGGCACTGAGCTTCCTGGTAAATCATTACACAAGCCCGTCGCTTCAGATCTTCTGATGAGGCCCGTTAGTCAGTGCTGAAGACCAATGGTGACGGAGTTTTAGCTGTAAGGGACCCAACCCTCAATAGTTTGCCTGAGGAACTTAGACTGAAACTTCACTTCTGACTTTGAAATCATCTTCACCGTATGACCTTTGCTTAGTTATAATAATTCATCTATTCCACCTGGAACTCATTTTACCAGTTACTTTGATATCCTACATATTTATTATTCTTACAACTACTTTCAATTGTTTTATGTGTTATTTTAATCATTCAATTAATTTTTAATGTTAATTTATGTATTTTATTTTATTTGTTGACTGGAAATTAGATTTTTTTTTCTTTTATTTGTCCCTTTGTTATGATTTTTATTATTATGAAAATAAGAAATCCGGGTATATTAGAAATGACATTTATTAAAAAAACTTTTGGTGCACTAATGCAAACTGCATCATAACAACAATGAATAACATTCATGAAACATTACACAATGCTGGAAAAGTGTACAATGTATAATCTTACTTGCGGTTAAATCGATTCCTGGTTCCTTCCCTTTATCTCGCTCCACTGCTAATTTGAATATGTTCTCTCTTGCCACATACCCAACCCTCCCATCATGTGTAATCATGCTAACAGACAAAGAAAGAAACCAGCAAACAGATGCCGTTGAAAACATAACCTGCTCGGTGAAGATGTGGGTGTTTTGTTTCCTTCAGAAAACTGTATGCAGATTTGTTGGTGGGGTTAAATATTGCTGAAGCTTGTTTACACATAGCTGTTGAGTTCATTGCAAGTTGAAGGCTGGTGATTGGTTGATTCAGACACCAGGATGTGTCAGTCAGAGTCCCGGACATAAAAAGGCTGCTCAATAAATATTTGCTGTCTGATTTTTGGGACCATTGATTTTATGTTTGCAGAGATAACAGCATATTAAAAAATACAATACATGCATACATACATAACTATCATTCATTAGTCTCCTTCGTGTGTTTGAATCTATATATGTCTGTGAACTGAACACTTGGGATAGATCTGTTGTCACTCTCTTCTTCTCTCTTTGGCTTTGTCAGGCTGAAGGGGCCGGGGCAGCGTAAGCAGAATAGCACTCATGCCTTTAGTTAGTGAGACCTCTGGGGATTTTACACAAGTACACATAGTTGAAGTGTACACCACTGCTGTAAATCTACCAAGGTTAATGTAAGTTGTGTGCATTTCATAACCTTTTGTAAAACTTATCCATGCTACAAGTGTATTATTACGTTTCTGATTTTCATGAGGTCGTCAAACAAAAGAATCATCTAACATCTTTTTATGTGTTTGACTACCAACAAATCATTTGGTGCATTTAAGATGTTTCTAACTGATTTTACATTTGTATGAAACCACAGTATTTAATCCACCAAGAATCATTGTCTTTGGTCAGCACACACACACACACACACACACACACACACACACACACACACACACACACACTTGTCCTCAGTGAGTGTGTGAGAAACACAGGACAGCTGTTATCTGCACACGAGGGTTTGTCAGAGGAGAAAGTAGCTCATTATCTGTAGTATAACCTGTTATCTGAAGCAACAACCATGTGTGTGTGTGTGTGTGTTACATAACTCCAACTTGAGCTTTCTGGTGAAAGGGTTGTGTATGAGTTTGAGGCTAACTGGCTGGTGTCTTTGCTGTGACATGTGAAGATGACCTGAGCAGGAGCTCTCCTGACTGGGTTATTGATTCCATCGATGGTCTGGTGTAAAGTGGAGGTGGAGGTGGAGGGGGAGTGATGGATGGATGATGGGAGGGGTGGAGGAATGCAGCAGCTGCAGTTGAGGCCCTGGGGTACTTGGATTCGTTGATCTGAGATAATGTGTGTTTTTTTTATCTGATGCATGAATACCAGTGCTATCTAATCTGTCCTGCACACTAGAGAGGTGTCCAGTAAGTATAAACTGCTTGGTGGGACGTGGGTGGAGGAGGGGCTCTTTGTTTGAGTGGTGGGGCTATTAAAACCCATACTGGTATGACCTTTAGGGGGCACCTCCTTTGACTATTTCTTATATCTTATATCGAATGTAAAGGACTTCACTACCCAGAAACTCTGAAAGGGAGTGTAGTCAAAATGGAGTGTCTTCAAAGTAAATTTAACAGCTTGAACTTTTATGGATGGCACTTTTGTTTGTTGTTGTTTTTGTTTTCTCTTTTCCATTTTCTCCCATTTGTACTGTTAAAGTTTAAGAAGACAAATCCTCCTTTATGGTGTCTGCAACAGCCCTCTAAATAAAACTAGATAAAACGGTCTAGAACTAACATCCCACAGCCTGAATTTGACTAATAAATATGAACCGTTTAATTTGTGTAACATGAACTTTAATTAGACTGAGACAAGTTTGAGAATTGGCAGGAGCTAAAGGCACGACTTAAATGCAGATACACCGGTTGTATGTGTAAATGACAGAGAGAGGGAGATACCAATAAAGAAGAGAGGAGGGCGGTGCAGACATAACTTGCATTCCTCCATTATCCAGTATCTGAGCAGGAGGAGCAGAGACGACTGGAGGGAGGGGAGAGGACAGGCAGCCCTGTGGTGAACAGGTAGAGTGGGAGGAGTGGAGGTGGCCAAGCAATCAGTCATGTGTCTGACGGAGTAGTAGGAGGTGCAGAGAGGGAGTGCATTCCTCTGCAGTGTGTGTGCCTGTGGTGGTTGTAGGAAGGAATCAGAGCCTGAAGAGTGGAAGGAGCATTTTTGAAGAGTGTTTGCTGTGTATGTGTGTCTTTGTTCTCTGGAACATGGGCTCCACGGCCAGCAAAGCACACACAAAGACCAGGAAGGCCCCCCCCCATCACCGCAAGAAGAAACGCAGGAAGGTGTGTGTGTGTGTGTGTTTGCTTTTGTTGTTGTGTTTCTGTCTGCTGCTGTCATTCATCTGCTGCTGCTGTTTGAGTCGTGAAGTGTCAGGAGAAGGTTGTGTTACAGGATGTTTGACACTTTGATCCTTGATCACATTCAGTGTTGGTCCTGAAACATGTCTGTTTCATTTGGATCATGAATGTCACAAATAAGTTGGAATATTCCATCAAGGAAAGTTCTCCTTATCTTCCTGTTTTCATGCCACAATCATCCGACTGTATCGTCTCTACAAAGTTTTCCATTATTACAAACAGTTGTTTGACTTTTTCTGCCATATTTTTGCAGTTTTTTTTGTCTTCGTGCTGTTTTAAACAACTGACCCCTCAGACAACAGATGGACTTTATGGCTCTGTGTGTGTGTGTGTGTGTGTGTGTGTGTGTGTGTGTGTGTGTGTGTGTGTGTGTGTGTGTGTGTGTGTGTGTGTGTGTGTGTGTGTGTGTGTGTGTGTGTGTGTGTGTGTGTGTGTGTGTGTGTGTGTGTGTGTGTGTGCGTGCGTGTGTGTGTGTGCGTGCCCTAGCCCTAACCCGTGTGTCAGCCTCAACTGTAAATTCCACTACTGCTGTTGTAAAACTGCTGTTATCGTGTGTGTGTGTGTGTGTGTGTGTGTGTGTGTGTGTGTGTGTGTGTGTGTGTGTGTGTGTGTGTGTGTGTGTGTGTGTGTGTGTGTGTGTGTGTGTGTTATTGTTGTTGCAAATATGGGGTCATAGGAGAGCAATGTCCAGTTGAAGTTTCAGTACTCTGTAATGTTTAGTGCTGTGTGTGTTGGCCGTGTGTACCGTGTGTTTTAGAGTGAAGTGAATAGAGAGTAATGTATGTTGTGTTTCCATCTGGATCATACATGTCAAATCTATACATTCTAGCTTCACCAGACTTTATACATAAATCAACCATGAGTTTGCCTTTTAATATTTAGATTTTTCTGCAAATCTTGTTGTTTTCTTTCAGTTTTCCATGGAAAGATGATTTCAAGGTCTGAATGTTGCTCATCAGAACAGAAGAATAACAAAACTATTAAAGTCAGTTTCTTATGAAAATGATGACTTCATCTGAAAAAACAGGGGAAGCCTGTCTTCCCTTGGCTTCTATGAGAAAACGCCACTGCTGTCATGAATGGATATCACATTGATTTAAATATGTCGTCTCAATAAACAATAAAAAATCTGAGCATCCATACTTCTGAAAGCCTTAGTAGTGTGTTCACAGCCTCGGTGTGCATTTATCAGTCTGTGCTTGTATTTAACTTAAGTGTCTTTGTGTTCTCCTCTGTGCAGCGTGAGGACACCTTGAAGCAGAAGGAGGAGTTGTCACTGGCTTTGACAAACCTCCGAGATGAGCTGGGTAAGAGACGCTTCCATGGATGCACACACACACACACACACACACACACACACACTGTTCTCTCTCTCTCGTTCTCTCTTTATACATTTGCATATGACACACACCCATCTGCAGCTCAACAACAGCGGGTCAGCTGCCATTCAAAGCCTGGGGTCCTATCTGCTGTAATACTAATGTACACACACAGGCCATGTCTCCTGTCATCGGCCCAGTGCACCTGTGTTTTTGAGCTTTTTAGCATTTATTTTTAGTGTATTTCTATAAACAGTAGCAGTGTCTACATTTCACTTGACAACGTTTGTGCCGTTTGGTTGGGATTGGAATCCGGTGCCCTGCTTTACAGCATAAACAGTGACTGAACGATGTATCTGATGTTGAGAAGTTTTTTATGTTTTAATCATTTAAACACCTTTTTAAGAGCCGGCAGTCCAGTCGTTTCCAAAGTGTGTCATTGAGGAGGGTCCAGGGAGTCATCAGCAAATGTGGAATCATTTATGTTCACTAGCATTCCATCTTATACTGTATAACAGAATGACATAGTTTTTTGGACACTAATATTTATGCACTTATATACACTCTAAAAGAAAAATTCTTATCAGATGTGGTAAAAACGTATCAAACTGTCAGATGAGGGGAACCTGGGTGTGAGAGCCGCTGCATTAGTCTATTGTTATGAGTCTCAGCAGCAACAAGGCCAGTCTTCATTCCACATGGTTAACCACAGCCCCCCCAAAACCATCTCAAGTCAATGTACTTCAGAAACTAAGGTTCTGCTCACATAATGGCACTGCAGGGATTTCAGGAAACACTTTCTTGTATGAGTCTGTGTGTCAGTTTGAGGTGCGATACTAAGCAGGGTGTGGTTCTACAGCTGCCAACCCTGTTTACAGAGAAAAGAAGCGGGGGGACACTGATGTTTAGGATGAATCCGACAATCTGTTTCACAATCTCGAAAACAAGAACACATTTTCACGTCTGTGGCCGGCGGTATCTGACATCCTTTGGGCTAAGATTATTAGCTCCTATGCTGATACTGGTATGCATACTGGGACAGCTGTGGCTGTGTATCATGTCAATAGCACCAGAATCACATACACACCTCCTGTACATTCACAGTAGCACACCATGGTGACACTGGATAGACTTAACACAATGCATCGTGTTTTTATAGCAACACGAAGACATGTATGCATATAGACATAGACTCATACCCACACTTGTTCCAACTGCCATCTTAAATTTGGCTACTATATATACTCAAACTTCCTGTAAACTGCCCCCCCCCCCCCCCCCCACACACACACACACACACGCACGCTATGCTACAACAAAGGAGTACATTCTCTTTCCCTGTTCACTGTCACTTTCTAACCTCTCTCCTTTCCTCTGTCCATCATTCTGAGCAGCAGTGACTGTAATCTTCTCTTTTACTGCCTGTTTGACTTTTGACTCTTCTCTTTACGCACAGAGCTGAGGAATGTCAGCAATGTACAGACCCCTGCTGTCACCATACACACACACACACACACAGCTGTGTGTTAAAATCTCACAGTCTCAAATTCAAACTGAGCTGGAAATACCTGTTTGTGTCTCTTTGGTTGATGTTAGGTGGTTTGATAGTAGCAGGATGAGGCCAGAGCAGAACTCCTGTTTCCTCTGCTAAGACGCAGGTCTGAATGTAGAGGATTTAAGAAAGGCTCATACAACAGGAGGGAAAATGTTGTGACGGATCACAGATTAAATAGTCTGGTGTGAAGCTGCGTTCCTCTCCTCAAATGTTTTACACACACACACACACACACACACACACACAGACACACACTCAGATGGAGAACAAGCTTGTGTTAAAGCTGCTTTTATCTGTCATTGTGTCTCCATTGACACAATGACAGATGCTTTCAGTTTCACTATAGAGGAAAAAAGCAGCTGTCTCCGCTGCAGCCAGTTGTTACAACTCTTACTGTAAATAGGTTGGAATATTTTTATTACAGGCCCAGTCATATGTGTACAGGATGGATTCTCAACAAATGTATCTTTCATGTGATGGTGTGGAGCAGCAGAGCACAGGGTCATAAGACCCTGTGCTCTGCTGCTCCATTATAAGCACTTGGTAACTTGTTTTTGAAAAGTACTGTATAAATAAAGTTATTATTATTATATAACACACTGAGTGATGGATCAGCATTTCAAAATATGAACTGTGCGAGTGAGAAAGTAGCGATAGCTGCAGGGCCAAGGTTTTTTATTCAGTGGATGCAATTTATAATAGATGTAATAATATGATCCCACTGTTTATCATTTCCTTGTCTTCGTTGCTCATGTGGAATATAATTTGACAGATTGAACATGTTATTATATTAATTATTTGTCTTGCTGAAGGACGAGGGGGACCAAAACGTGATACTGAGCGTGAGCAGTGTGTGGGATGAAGGCATACAAAATACAATATCACCATGGGCAAAAGGCAGTGAGAGGCAGACACCTTTGTTAGTCCAGCCGCTCTGCTTACCTCGGAACTTTCCCAAATATTTAAGATAAGAAACAGACCTAAATCAAAATGGCGTGTGATGACAGGTTGGAGACAAGCATGCATGTGCTTGTGAGAGTTGGAAAGAATCATGAGAGGAATGATTCCTCCTGTATACCTCTGAGCTGACAGACATATGTTTCATGGCTGGATCTCATGTCTGTGGTATTTTAGTCTATAGAGTATTTTATCTGGAACGTGGTCGTAAGGAACAAACATAAGCACAGAAAATGTGTTATTCATTACGTATGTCTCATCTCAGTCCAGTCCGGGCTGACATGATGTCATATGATGGTCAAAATAGTAAGTCGGCGATCTCTAGCTGACTGCACATCTGGTCTCCACTACCTCACATCGGTCCCTCTTACTGAGACATTAACATCAGCTGATTCCCAACCTGTAAAATCTCATTTGAGTCTACTTAGAAAAATTATGCAAACTCATTGCCTTAGGAAAATTAAGTAAGGTAAACTTGACATTTTAAAGTTAAATAACTTGTTAATTATGAGTGTGCAGAACTTGGATTGTTTCTTTCGAATGAGCAGCATCTACTAGAACAAGAAGCGCTTTTTCGTACCACCGCTGTGTACATTGTGTCTGTCACAGACAGCACACATATATAATATGTTACTGTGCACCTTGGTCTCGACTGTGCTCTTTGTACTTTAGTCACTTTATTGTTTATTATGTAATCCATATATGCTGTTGTTGTTCGTTATTTTTACCTATTTATGTGTTATCTGTTTTTTAATGGTGTCTATCTATCTATCTATCTATCGATCGATCGTCCCCTTGTTTATATTCTGTGTACCGGCCACATTCTTGAAAACTGGTCTAAGTCAGCTGATCACATGGTCGCATACTGCCAGACATTTATTCGCTCCATTGTAAAGTTCCTAAGCTTTTATTTACAGAAAGAGGTGCAAAAAGAAGAGAACAGTTGAAGAAGATATGTGGTGAGAATAGCATTGCCTTTGCTAAACAAGGGAAGTTTCACAATATTAGATGGTCTGCATGGAGGCAAGAGACTGTTGAAAACATGGAGGCTATTACCTGCCATCCAAATGTGATGACAGTGACATAAAACGTGTCTGCTTCATGCAGGGCGAAAGGTGAGCACCAAGCAACATCTTCAGGTGGTCATTTGAGAACCAGACCAAAAATATTATGCGCACCCCTGTATATGTGAAAATATGTACAGCCAACCAGACCTGTGCACTATTGACACCATCTGAATGTGAATTAAAATGTTAGTAGCTGGGACAGGAAATACATGAGTTTCACAGAACACAAGTACCATTTCACAAAAGTATCTAACTTCTGCCTCATATACAAAGTGTAATAATGATTCCAAAGTTGTTCTTGAATAACTGATGACTGGTCACTGGTCTAGCACAGTGGACTCAGGCGGAGTGATCTGAATGTTGAAAAAAAAAAAAGCTGTGTCAGACGGCGGCAGAAGAAGTAGATCCTTCACTACTCTGTTTAAAAGAAGCCCCCTGAAAACAAGTCAAAGAAAACTAACAACCACAATTCATTTCCTTTCAGTGAATGGATTGAATAATCAACTAATCATTTTAGCTGCACTATTATAAACTATTGTGTAGTTTAGTTTATGATAAATAATAATTTTTAAGTTCTTAAAGTTTTGTGCATGCAAACATTTTAATTTGTTTACCTTATTATTATTATTGTATTATTATTATTATATCGTTATTATATTATTATCATTATCATTATTATTATTATTGAAGCATGTACAGTAACTGCTTTAAAATGAAATAGAATACCATTTACTATAAAGTACACATGCAAACTAACATCTCCTCTTGTTCCTCTCTCCTTCCAGGCACGTCATCCCAGAGCTGCAAAGATCTGCAGAAGGAGAAGGAGGAGGTGCGTGTCAGCTTGGAGGAGGCCTTGAAGAAGTTGGAGGAGCAGCACAAGGAGGAGCTGGTGCAGCTGGAAGACAGGTGTGGCTGTCATGTCTGCTGACGTGCTCACAGTCGGACACTCAGTCACCCATGTGGCATATTTATAACTACAATGTCCGCTGGATGTGATTACCAACGCCAGGGAGATTATGTTGTCACCTGTGTTTGTTTGTCTGTTTGTAGTTTGCAGGATTACATAAAAATACTCGATCGATTTCAACAACATTTGACAGAAAGGTCAGGCATGGGCCAAGGAAGAAGACATTATTATTATTATGGGTCAGACTTGTTCAGGATTCTAGGTTACATCAATAAGGAGGATATGCTTTCACCGCCGTCTGTTTCTAGTATGTTGGTTACTTTGTTCAGGATTACACAAAAACTTCGTGGTGGATTTTGATGAAACTTCATAGAGGAGTTTTTTTTATTTCACATGAACTACTTGATGGATTTTCACGAAATGGGTCGAAGTGGCAATGCATAGCTTTATTAGGTTAGGTTGATAATTGGAATTTGGATCAGGTTTAATTGGATTAAAAGGGGCTGTTGGGGTATATGGTCTACTGAGGGCCCTCCTAGTTTATGTCTCTAATTGTGTGTACTTGTGTGTGTCAGATTGAGGAGTTTTTACCAGACCGAGTGGGACAAAGTCCACCAGATGTACCAGGAGGAAGCTGACAAATGTCGCATGTTGATGGAACAGCAGGTCAGAGCACACATACACACAACACCACATACAGTCTGTGTATACAGTAGCACGTAGCTGTCCGTTGGTCCCGTCAAATGGTCTCCAGCCTGCATCTGTCCCATAAAACCAAGTTTGATTATCAAAGAATTATACAGAAGTTGAATATGAAGAGTAACAAAAGACGATACTCTCTGAAATAACACAAACACGCCCTGTGATTTATGCATGACTTTGAGCATGGCTGCAGGTTATTGCAGTGGAACATCTGGTCAATATGTTCGTCTCCAGTGAGTTTCTTTTGCTGCAGAGCGCGCTGATTAGAAACAAAACATCTGTTTCTTCGAGGAATGAAAAACTGTGATGTCACCTCCTCAAACTGATCTCTGATTGGTTCACAAGATCTTGGTGTGTCTCACAACCTCAGAAGCTGCATTGGGTTTTCACAGTCTCACACATGCATACATACCTGCCATGGTTACATCACGGCTAGAGCTGATTGAAGTTAAACATACTGCAGAATAAATAGGAATGTGAGGCTCAGTCTGCTTCATGGTCAGCAACACACACACACAGACACACACTTTTAGGTTTCTGTGTAATCTAACCATTTGGCTTTTAGGAGTGACTGGACCAGAAACCTGTATCTGTTGCTCTCTTCAGTCTGAGTTGGCCTCAGTAAAGTTGTACGTTCATTACCCTAACTTTGCGCCTGCTTCCTCCAGGTGGAGGAGCTGAGGAGCCGACAGGAAGCCGAGAGAAAGAACCAGGAAGTGAGTCACGGCCAGAAGATGGAGTCTCTCAAACTACAGTATGAGACGTCCATACAAGGTGTGTGCAGTCTGTTACCAGCTGAACACTCATACATTCATATTGATTTCATACACTGCGTAAATGTTGTCATTACTGATTTTTCTGGATCACCTGATGATGGTGTGCATCTGTGTGTGTGTTTGTGCACATCAGAGCTGAAGAGGCTCCAGCAGACAGACCGAGAGACCCTGGAGAAAACACTGAAGGACACTGAAACATCTCTCTCTGTAAGAGATATTTTCATTCATTTATTATTGCACTTCATGTCTACTTCTTGTAATAGTTTTTTTGCACTTGATTTCACTTCTGGAGCAGTCCTGCTAGTTCATCATGGAAGATTTGTTCTTATAATGTAGTGTCTCTGCTGCCTGTCGAATCATCTATGATTTAAAATATTGGAAGCATATCATCTATCATAGGTGTGAATACAAATCAACAAAGATGTGTTAGAGTGTTTGCTCTCATCATTTCTTCTCAGGTCCACAGTGAGGACACAAAATGAGTTTGCATCATTGACTCTAAGTGTGTGCCTGGCTTCATAAGATTCATTCATGACTCTGCCTCTGTCGACACTCTTTCTTCTTTCCAGGACAGAGTATCTGAGCTGTCGGCAGAGAAGGAGGCTCTGAGTGAGAAGCTAAAGGTAGAGGAGGAGAGGAGGCGGCACATACTCAGTGACAAGAATCTGGTAAAGTTTGTTCGACATGATAAAAGCTTTCTGACAATGTCACTCTCAGCTCAGACACATTTTAGAGATTGTGTGAATGCAGACAAGTTAAAAAGGGAATAAAGTTTTTTTTTTAAGACATCAGATAAACGTCATCACTAATTTCTCAAGTCAAGCCATCACACCTGCATCAATCTTGTGCTGCATGTGTAGCACCTGACCCATATAGCTGGGTATTTGTTTGTTATTTAGTTAATTGTATACAGGATGTTGTAGTACTGCAGGAGAGACCCTGGGTACTATTATCTAATGCCGACCACAGAACATTAGCTTAAACCTCTAAACCTACATATGGATTACAAATATATACCTCCACTTAGCAAGAATATATCTGTCTGTTTCTCTGTTAAATTCAAACCTTTCACAAAATTTTAATGTATAGTTTAGCAGCAGCAGTATTAGTTTAGCAGTATGTATTTTAGATTTACTTCTAATTTATTTCCTTTTTCCATCTAATTAGTCATTCAAAAAGTCTGAACTGAGGGTCCCACATTCACACACTCACCCAAAGTAAAAGACAGTGTAATGTAAAAGAAAAACCATTGCAGGCCTGAGTCATTGCTTGGGACCATAGTGATATAATACAAGCCAAACAAAACAAAAACAAAACAAAATCACACTGTGTACTGGTTGATTACTACTCTGAAGCACTTACTATGGTGGCTGGTGTTGTAGGTATCAGTCAAGCATTTTGTCTGTTTGTGCAGAAGGACTCTCACACAGTGTACCTGGAGCAAGAGCTTGAGAGTCTTAAGGTAGTCCTGGAGATCAAGAACAACCAGCTGCACCAGAAGGAAAAGAAGCTCATGGAGATGGACAAACTGGTGGGCATCACCCTATCCATCTATTACATATTACTGTCTTGGAGAGTCCGTGGGATAAAAACGTACTTACTGGTGAAGTGTCCTGTTGAATTGAGTTCCAAACCAGTCTTTTGTGTGGCCGTGTGTGTCGCAGGTGGAGACTAATGTAAAACTGGAGGAGTGTCTGAAGAAGGTCCAGCAGGAGAATGAGGACTACAAGGCCAGAATGGACAAACATGCTGCTCTCTCCAGGTATGTACTCCTGCTGGTGCTGTGTGCATTTAACTACTTCAGACTGACAGGTGTGAAATAACTGCCTCGTGTCCCTTCTGGGGACTTGTAGAGTGAATTTAAGGTCCAGCAGGTCATGTAGTTTATCTACATCTGGCCTTTCTTTTATCTCATAATCTGTAAGACAGAACATTTTGTTGTGAAGTAGACGTAGTAGGGAATAACCTGATCATGACCTCATCACTGTCTTTATTGTGAGGCCCCGTAATCAAATGACTACATAAAAATAATGAGCTTGCTTATTAGCATATAATTGGTTTTGTGAATAGATCATCATCTGACAGTGAAAACATGGAAACTTGTGAGAAGAAGAAGAATATTTGTTCGATTGGATCGAACACATATACCCTGTTCAGTTCTATCCTTTGCTGTCTTTTTACCTTGATGAAGTTTGTCTCTCAAAGCCACAGCACATCTCCCTGCTGCCCCCTACAGCTCACTCTCTCCCTCTCTCTCCCCCTGCAGGCAGCTGTCCAATGAACAGGCCATACTCCAGCAGACGCTGCAGAAAGAGTCCAAGGTCAACAAGCGTTTGTCCATGGAGAACGAGGAGCTGCTGTGGAAGCTTCACAACGGCGACCTGCTGGCGAGTCCACGCCGTCTCTCACCCACCTCACCCTTACACTCACCACGGAACTCTGCGTCCTTCCCCACAACTGCACCCTTATCGCCCAGATAGCCCAACAGCTCCTCTGGCCTCCTCATCGCCTTTTAAAGCCTGACACAGACGATAGCTGTTCCAAATACAGAGGCTGGCTTGAGTCAAAGCAGTGTTGTTGGACATTACTGATGAGCTTGTACAGTTGGAATAAATTGCAATCAAAGACGCTTATTTTGAGGGTAAAAAGACATTGATGTGGCACAGATGCACTTACATCTGAGTGTGGGATTTATCTTGCTCTCTATCAGTCTCCAAAAAAAAAGACTGTTTCAATAAGCTTTTCTTCTTTTTATGAAGGAAACCTAGATAACAGGCACACCTCAGGGTCTGTACATAGCGGCTCACTTTGGTTATGACTAGGGCTAGGATTATGTTATGTTATGTTATGTTCTTTTATATCCCTGTTTTTGAAGGGATAAATGAGAAAATCCTTGGATTCGTCTCTTCTGCAGATTTGTGGAACCTTACCCAGAGTTGTTTTGGGTTTGGTAGATCCTGAAATGACAGGTACTTTTTGGTGGATTGGGATGGGTTTGTTTTGTTCCTTCTTTTTAAAGGGACTCGGGGAGTGTTTCTCCAAAGAGCAAAGCTCAGTTACTGATCTGCTCTGGACCTCTGGATGAAGTGCATGGTCTTAATGTCCTTCTTTGCACAACAGGAACAAATATTCAGTTCATACATCTGTGGAACTGACCTGAATTACTGATATGAACCTTTGATCCAATGGATATCTCCTCACAGCCTCTACCTTAATGTACTATGTGGAATGTAATCACCCCCTTGGATGCCAAATACGCAGTGTATTTAACAAGGATTGTTTTGGCCCTGAGTGCTGAGCCCCTTTTACGTTTTCTCTTACATC
Organism: Chaunax sp. Z400; assembly: GCA_037577475.1. Taxonomy (NCBI): domain Eukaryota; kingdom Metazoa; phylum Chordata; class Actinopteri; order Lophiiformes; family Chaunacidae; genus Chaunax; species Chaunax sp. Z400. Next base: position 10,093,050 of record CM075191.1, on the reverse strand, counting down.
TCTCATAACCAAAGGGATACGACTCCACCACATCCTCTGAAGTCACCTTGTGCTCAAACAGGACCGGTCCATTTCTGCCCCTCAGACAGAGGGCCGTGGACATCAGCAAGAGCATTCCCTGCATTCCCAGTGTACGCTCCCAAATGCAACTGGTACTGATCCTTTGAGAGGACACAGGAGTAAAAGCAAAGAGTATTGGTGAAACAATAAACGTGATCTCAAACATAAGACAAACATGTAGATGATCATATAAAGCAGTTATGGTGATGTCTGTCATGTTTGGAGTCCAGGAGTAACTATTAGAAATGCATTTAGTGAGGCGTATAGTATGTGTGTGTGTGTGTGTGTGTGTGTTTGGTGCGAGGAGTATGTGTGAGGCACTCAGAGTGAATACCTCCACAAGGCCCAACAGTCCCTTTAATTCAATGAAGTCGTATCCATAATCAGAATCACAGCCCTGCAACGTTTATTTAAGCCAACCATTTAAATCTGGCGGAATTTTATTCAGACCAGCTCCCAATTGTTCTCATAGATACCAATCCCCTAAATATGCCTGATTTTTTTTCATCCAGATCCATGCATTATTCCCTGAGAAATTTAAGAAAATGTGGAAAATGTTCTATCTAGCAAAGTGAAATAAAAAAAAAATTTTAATAAATAAAACAAAACAAAAAAACTCCTGGATCTGCCTCTTTATCTGCATCCACACCAAAATTAAAGGGGTCCAGTCTGGCCCAAAACTCAAACCCCCCACCAAGATTAATGGAAATCTGTTCAAGAGATTTTGCATAATCCTGCTGACAATTCAACAAAAGAACACAGGTGAAAACTTAACCTCCTTGTAAAGTAAACAAAAGCGTTAACAGGTGATGAATACGTCATGTAACAGAAATATCACTTTACTCATCTCAATATCAGTGAGGTTTTCTTAATAGAAAATATTGAATTATGCATCCACATGCTCCTCTGATGGCCCCATGTCCTGAGCTGGGAAGTTGTGCGTTCATAAACTTTGATGTTGCAGTGTGGGAACAACATGGATGTTACATGTTTAAACAACATGTTGACATCTGTTTAAAGCCTTATATTACATATGATTTTGTCCGAGACTTGTTGCTGTGCCACATTTTTTAAAATAACTAAAATATTACTTTACCTGAGTTCTTATCACGGTTAAGGCGAATAGATAACATTTTTAAAAGCTAATTTGGGTCAGTCTACATGCACAGAAACTAACAGTTCCTTTCTACTGCTGCATTGCAAATTACAAAACAGAAAAAATATAAATACAATAAACGAATAAATAAAATGTTTCTAACAACCAACCAAACATGAATGTTAGTTGTGCATCTTTGGCATCAAAGTCAACAAGTCATGTAATAGAGTTTTTGTGAAGTTTCCCACTCAGGAACCCATTTCTGATTATTCCAACACCACATGATGCACACACATCTATATTAGACTGATGGAGTTGATGTAGTTGTTCTGAATAAAGCAGAGGAAGTAAAAGATGGAGAGAAGAGAAAAGGAGAAATATAGATGCAAAGAGACAAGAGGAAATGAAAGGATACGGGGTAGAAGTCTGTAAAGAAAAAGGGAAAAATAAAGAAGAGTTTGAGACAGACGACCTTGTTGTTGTTCCCATAAGTAAAGGGTCTAAATAAGACTCCGTCTGTTATGGGAAATGAAGGGAGGGTGGGATCAGTCACAGAAATAGAATTGGACATGAGGGAAAGATCCCAGAACACTTACAAGCTCTTTTTACGGGATAGAATAAGAGCTGACAACATACGGATATAGAATTACATAAAATGTATTTATTTGATCCAGTCTGAAGAATTTCAATCATTTAAAAAAAACAATTAAAAAAATTTCCACTGGAGAAAGAGACTTTCTGCAAATATCAACTTCAAAATCATACATTGTGTTGAAAGAATCAGTTAAATTTTGAGACTAAAAGTCTTGTCATTTTATTTTCCTTCTCATCGTCCACTCTCAAGTCCTTGTACTCTGCATAGCGCTGATTACCCTCAAAACTAGAACTGCACAAGAACAAGTATATTCAAGAGTAAGAGTATATTCAAGAGTACATTCAAGAGTATATTCTGTGTTGTATAATCACCTGTCTGTCTGATTCCGCTGCACAACTGTTCAACGATGTGCTCTCCAAGGTTCCTCTGAACCTCCTCTACTGGCCGTGTCCCGGTATAGACCATTCCATCTATCGCATAAGGGACCCTCGCATCACACATCCAGAAGATTTTAATCCCGTACTTTGAAGGTTTGCTGGGCATGTATTGCAAGAACTTGCACCTCCCCCGGAATGGCACAAGCTGCTCGTCTATGGTGACACAGTCACTGAGGATAAAAAGTCTTCTGCAATTGGCCAGGAAACAGTCCCATTCATATCTGAAGGCTGCCATGTGGTCTGTTTCCAGTCTCCAAGCCCTGGTCCTGTTGTCTTCAAACCGTAAGAAGCTGGGGATATCCTCATACCTCCTGAGCCCCATGACAGCCTTGTACATTTTTTGCAGTGGATCCAGAAAAGAGCTCACGCAAGGACACATCCAAGCTCTTGTCTCCCCCTTCAAGGAGGCCATGAATTTCCTCTTTGTCGATGCTTTTCCGCTCTTTCCCTTTTGCTGCTGATGCTCCTCATCCCTCTAAGTTGGTGCATTGTAGAACCTCCTCAATGATGTTATCACTGATGAACATATACCAGGCATCCAGTTCAAGATAATCTTAACCTATTTTTCTGAGGTAGAACAATTATATATGCATCAGATGTGCAAAAGCAGCCTTGTTGAGTTGTGAAATGTTTGGCAGGTAAGTAATCAACTGCATCAATTCCACCTGCTTTGGTGACAACAGGTGCAATGGAGAGGCAGAAGCAAGACCACACCCAAAAAGGGAGGGGATTTGCAAAGATATAGCAAAGAAACAAGTCATGCATGAAATAACATAGGGAATGAATACAGGTCTCTTATTTTTTTTACCCATGTTGTGCATTAGAATGGTTAGTGATACAAAAATGATTTTTATTCAAAAAGTAATAAAGGAAAAAAATTTTTAAAAAAACAAGATAGAGGAATATTGAATAATGAAATGAATTAATTGAAAAGATGTAGCAACTAAAAACTTAGTGGGGTCACTTTTGGCCCATTTTGTGGATCAAAGGGTTAAAATCCAAGTTCAATTCAGTAACCTATAACTATAAATTCGTATAACTTACTTTTACTTCTCACTATAATTGTAGGAGTCATGAATGGCTATATTAGAATATATTTTGTGGTTACTTGAAGGTGTTTGTTTTAATTCATGTGATCACATGGATATGGGTGGGGAGACAAGTTATCATAAGTCACCTGTTCATGTTATCAGGGCAGTTTGGGAGTGACGGTGAGCTGGGTCATCTGATTTTTTGTTGACCGCTATTTCTTTTGATCACTGTGATCACTGTGGTTATAGTTTGCACACGTTATAATAAGTTGATTTTCTTTTCATTGGATAAAATGTCACACTCATTTTCCTGATTTCAGTGGACTGTGTGAGCACATCAGACCTAATACCAGGCCCAACTTAAGCCTCGCCGCTGAATTTGCTACAGTAATAATGAAGGCATGGTGACTGTTTTCATGACAGTAAAGTACCTGAAGTCAGACATAGCACACATATTTTTAGATTCAGTGTGACTATGGGATGTTATATCTCTGATGTCATTGGCAATAAACAGAAATTATAAATTATAGAAAAATGTATCTCCTTATAACTTCCAGAACCTGCCACCTGCATCCCAGAAAAAACATTTAGGGTGACTACTGTACATGTGTTTTAATGACTGTAAGAATGATTGGACAGACTTTTGTAAATGCCATCAAAGAGAGACATTTGCACAATTCATAGCACCAATGCTACAGACATGCTAAAGACACAGCTGTTCAGAACAGGTGTGAGAGCTCGGCTTTAGATTGTACAAACTAGTTTTATTTGAAGTTACTCTCCGTCGACACGTTGATGTCTGCATGATTGTTGGAGGTGTAAAATACAAAGCGCTCCAGAGAGAAGCCTCTATCTGATGCTGAAACCTGATGTCTGCTGTATATGATTGCTGAAATATATCAAGAACCTGTGCAAACGTGATTATTGCTTTGGGCTGGACATAATATAATGCAACCCTTGTAGGTGCACAGAAATGTCTAAGATCCTTTACTTATGGTGAAAAAGTTGATGTGTTTGTGTAAACCCCCCTTCCCACAAATTTTGTTACCAGAGATGTGTGGGGTGGGTTTCAGACACTCTTTATCTGACAAGTACTTCAGTTGAAGGGTGCTGATGCAATAAGGGCATCCAGTGGAGGAAACGTAACAGGAAACCATGTTACAATGTGGGATGGGAAAGGAGAAGTGTTTTTCCCCAGTTCCAGTCCTTTATATGACTCTTGCACAATAATATTAATGATGAATTTCTTGAGCAGCCAACTTCAGCCCCAAGACTCCAGAATTTCACTTTATTCATGCAGTGACATAGTTGCACATAGTGTATACATGTACATTATGAAAAACTATAAAATGACAGGTAGGGAACCAAATTTCATCCAGAGGTGGGTGTAGAACTGGAGAGACCTAAATACCACACAAACTGAGCTGAGGTTAATGGTGTCTCCTAGTCAATCAACAGCCACAATCATCAACTACAACTACACTTAGTGAATATCATTGTTACACAAAAGTGAAGCAAGGAAGGACTCACAGAGAAGTGAGAGTCATACTAGAGTGTGGACTTTAAATGTCTAATATTTGCAACATTACAGGCTGTACGAACAGTGAAAAAGCATGAAGAGGTCCAAATGTTTGAGTCCTTGTTGGACTAAATGTGGATCAAATTGGTCAAAATGTTTGCTGTTTTTGTTGTTCTGTATTTGTAAGTGTATATAAGTATGTGTAGAGTATGGGGAATATATCAGTGGTATGGAATTATATTACTCTAATGTGTTTGTAATGACTTGACCTGTTAGCAGGTTACTAGGTGCACATGTAATGTAACACACATATAGGGGGACGCATCATGCATAACTCATTTTGCAAAATGAGTTACTTTTGCACACCCTTTCATTTTCTATAAAGACCTGTAAAATATACAAACATTTAAAATCCAGTAACTAGTATGAATCTTTTTTGTTCTCCATGTGTGCGAGTCTTCCCTTGCTGCACTATAACCACACCATAAGACAGTTTTTTTTAAGGCTACACTTCCTCACACCATACATTTACACACACACAAAAAAAAAAAAAAAAATCAGTCACATTTACAAAATGATGTGAACCATAGTTCATAACACCAGTACTGCTACATGTAAGGAACATCGGATCGAGGACACAAAGGTTAAAAAAACACAAGACCTTATTTTACTTTGTGATGATCAACCCAAAGATTGAGGAGGAAAGACATCAAGTCACCTTCACATTGAGATGAAAAGGCACTCGCTGTGTTCAGAACATCTAAATAGCTTAAATAAAATATATGCATCCCTTTAGTGACAATGCTTATGTTAATGCACCCATTTTCAGGTAGTATGGTAGTTTGGTAGTATCACTATTTAAACAATGTGAAAGAATAACATACTGTAAATAAAATCAGACTTTGGTATTCACTGTGTTCTGAATATCTGCTATAGTTCAATGATTGCCTGTTAGTTAAGAGGTTTCTGGTTTCAGGTTTCTGACCTCTGATTTGGATATCAGGAGGGGCACAGGAATAGAAACGGAGCAATGTGATGTGTTCTCCTTGCTGTAATAGTGGAGGCATGAGGCAAGCCTGATAGGCAGTCAGATTGGTTCTTCTTTTAGCATTCTTAGTTGTCAAATTATCTCTCTTGTGGGTTTGAGGTGAAGTCAGTTTGACCGCTGGACACCCAAACGGTCTCGACACTGGAGGTAGATTGATTAGGGTTCAGTCTGATAAATCTTTAATATTTGAAATCACTTGTTTAAAGGCACCAAAATACTTGAAATTATATTTATTCTGTTGAAACTCTTCTGCTGGAGGACCCCCAGATTGTCCCATCCACACTTTCAATGCCTCCTACGCCCATGATTGAAATCTCTACACTGCACATGGCCAGTGGGCTTTGGCTTTTTTTTTTTTTCTTTCTTTTTTACAACAGATTATGAGACGCTCACAACTGGATCCAAGGTTGTCAAGTTGAAACGTTTCAGCCAAATATTCACATGTAGCAACCACAAAGCTGTGCGACTCCCCTTTAGGAAATCATGACGACAACAGTAAGTAGGGGTAAGTAATGTAAAACCCATAATTTATACGGATTTTTAGGCGGCAGCAAGAAATACAGTCATATTCATTGCTTGATATGGATCGATTAGTTCTAGCTTTAAAATTTACTTTTTATTTGTTAGAAAATCACATCGCCAAAGAACGCGTCAAAGTCTTTATCTAAAAATATGAACACAGAAAATAACGTTTCCTAGTTCCAAGTGAAGTGGTCAACATTCTTGGCTGTGACATGGAAAAAAAAGACCTGAAATATCGACCTGCAAGATAAATGACACCACTGACCTACTGTGATAAAACGGACCTGTTGTGTTGTCGTTGGCCTGTTGTTGGTGTTTCTATTGTGTGTGTTAGTAATGACCGAACTCTAAAAACATCTATACACATACATACACAGTCTGTTATCAGTTAGCTAAAAACGTCTGGTCAGGTCAAGCTGTTTATAACACACAGACAGCAACAACACTTAACCAGTCACATTGAAATTGGATGGCATTTGTCTACATGTCAAAGTAACCTTGAGCAAAGATACTGAACCCCAATTTGTCCCCCGGGCGCCGTAATGTAAAGGCAGCCCACTGCTCCTCAGGGATGGGTCAAATGCAGAGAAAGAATTTCCCCCTGTGGTATTAATAAAGTATCTAAAAAGAAATAATTTTATTTTAGAGAGAAACCTGATGAAGACAGAGGTCAGAGGACACCTCATGGCTGCCTATTTATCAGTGAAGCTTTTTCTCATCCAAGACATCTGTTAGCTGTTACTATTGTTTCCACAGTCGACTGCTCCCTTTCCTTCTGTTGCTCCTATACTTTTGAGTAAATCCAAAGTCTTTTCCTTCATTTCTGGGTTTTCTTGAAACTTAACATCAGATGTCAGCTCTCACTAACCAGGAACAAAGCAAGAATCAAAGAAAACGACGCAAACATGGCAGTGAAAATGTAGTTCTGATCTATAAAAAACACAATTATATGCTCATAACATCATTAAAATGACACAGCCCTGGGTTTTAAATGTACTTATTAATATTACATTGTCATTCTACATGCTAAAAACCTTTACTTTTACTTGACCTTTTTGCCACCTTAACTCTGGATATTTGATCCCCAAATGACTCCAAGATGCTGACTGCAAAAAAACGCAGCTCGATTTGACTCCAGACAAACTTGTTCATTTATCCTAAAAGCATACTTCTTTTCAATCAGTTAGTCATAGTCATAGTCAAAGAATAGAATCTACTGTCCATGTGTTGGTTATTGCTTCCGCCTGAGCCATTATGCACCCTTGACTTGAATGGGTGGAGAGTGGAATGCAAAATGGCCACAGAGAGGCATTGTAACATCAAACTGAGGAAGGACTGGGACTGGGAGTACTTCCACTAACTTCCCTACCCTACAGGAAGTTGGTGGAAGTTTTCTCTCCGTCAATCTCAAACTTGTAGGCTGCATCAGGGGAGTTGAGAGTGCCGGTGGAGGAGGGGGGCACAGGAGCCACAGCATTTTCCTATGGGGTGAACATAGAACGCATATGTTGAGATGACATTCAAATGAAAACATTTCACAGTGGATATTTTAATTTGTTCTCCTTTATTAATCACACAGGTAAGACCAATTCTGGAGTCTGTGTCAGGAGGAATAATCCAGAGGATGTTTGTAAGTGTCAGAAGGAGTTTAAGTCAACTGGTGATGACTTCATGTCACAATATTGAAAAAAATCAAAACAACACTATGTCAGTTTTTCCCAACAGGGAGACTTTCTTTTCCTCTCTCTCACAGTTTGAACATCACCCCTGACAAAAAAAAAAATCACTGTGTGTATAAGTATGTGTGTGTGTGTGTGTGTGTGTGTTGGTGTGAGTGTCTACCTGTGGTGTGGCAGTCAGCAGGGGATCAGTAGGTGAGAAAGCCAGATTCTCCATTTTCCCCTCCTCTTTAGCAGGATGACCCTCTGGTGCTGGTGGAGGAGTGCTATACATGGCTGGAGCATAGCCCTACACACACACACATACACACAAGAAGAAGAAAAAAGCGCACACCTGACACCTCTATAAAGGAACTTTTCTTATTTCTTAAAACCAAAATAAATCAGGACTAATTAGCGTTCGTGGTCTGACTGATGGGTTCTAAATACATCTTCCATGCATTCACTGTAGTTTGAGCTGACTTGTGATCAGACGGCTCAGGACAGATCTAAATACCAGGTTGGAACAGGCTCGCTTTACTCTCTACCTGCTTCTGAGCAAAGAGGGTCGCACATGTCTTGTAGTGTGTTCTACTTACAAAGGCCTCACAGGCCTTTCTACTCTGACCTGAATCCTCCGACAAAATTTATCGGATGAACAGGAACACAAATTAAAGATGGCGAATATAGCGAGGAAACATTCAAATCTGATCATCTTGACAGACACCAGTGTGGAGCCACATAATTCTTAGTTGTACAGCTACATCTAATCATTACACTGATTACATAAACATTAAAACTCCAAGTCACCTGATCTTAATCGGCTGAAACTGAGGAGGAAAATGACCAACATTCCTCTCAGGCATTACTGTCAGATAAAGAGATGAATCTTACCATTGGGGCCACAGGTCCAGGGGGGTACTGGCCCGGGGGTGGACCGTTCCATTGTGGAGGCTGGGCAGGGGGGATCATTGCTGGTCCAGCTGGAGTGTAGACAGGGTTCTGGGGTGGGTAGACAGGGTTCTGGGGTGGGTAGGCAGGGTCAAAGCCCTGCAGAGGAAGACAATCAGAAGTTCAATCAGTAAATGTTGTGGGATAGAATCAGGTAAAAACGACATGACAAATACTAGCTAAAAGCTTTGGGTTTTGTGTTGTAAGAGATTGTTAGGCTGTGTGAGAGCAGGCTTGTTGCGTGTTACTAACTGGGGCAGGTGCAAAGCCGGGCTGTCCTGGGGGAGGATGGACTGCAGGACCCTATATATGCATACAGACACAAGGAAAAAAAACTTGCCTTAGATTAGCATTACAATCAAGTCACCAATAATTCTCAATTTACTGGAAAAATACAGTGAATACAATGTAAATAGATAAATACAATACAGTGTAGTTATTATGTAATAAATATGTGTTACGTACCATGTTGGGGTCATGGCTATGGTAGTACACCTGCAAATACACAAGGAAACGTACTTGAATGTAGTAAATAAACATCAATTCAATACCACATATACATTATATGTATATACAGTATAATATGAAGATGCATGCTGTCAGTTATACTAAGACATGACTGTAAAAACAGGCCAAAGGTGAAGAGTGATAGTTTAATGTTACTGCTCCTGGTTGTCCAGGGGTGTTGTAGGGAGGACAAGGTCCAACAGGACCACAGGGAGGAGGATGGACTACATCTGGGCTAGTCTGGAGAGAGAGAGAAAGGGAGAGAGAGAGGGAGAGGGAGGGAAGAAGAGAGAGAGAGACAGAGGAAGAGAGAGATATCCAGATTATTACTTGAATCCAGATCAGACTCTGATGTGTGCTAGATCTTATGATGATGTCATCAAGTCATTTTTGTCCAATCACTGTAGCCATTATCCATGTGGGATAGAATAATAGGTACTGGACTCACTGGACTGGGCCTTGGGGGTGAATCTCACAGATCTAGTATGGTTGGGAACAATGACTTAGTGCATAGATGACAAATATTAAATATTAATATTATTTTCTAGTCTCTGACCCCATCACTACCCACAAAAAGCTCAGCACAGTAGGTAGTGGGGAGTGACGAAAGTATCCTCTGAAGGTAGACTCAGGGGCCGTTTTCACAACAACAACACGGAAACCTTTTGTTGTGTTATGGCCATCTGTTTACATGACATCTGGGTTTTCAGGGACTGAAGAATACGATGCCGTGTGAATGCAGAACATTTTAAAAATGCAAAGAAAAAAGTTCTCCATTTTCAGCAAAAACATTGTAACATTAAAACAACCCCAGTTTGTGCTTTTACACTTTTACAAATAGCCAAGCTATGGAACATCTGCTTTAAGGAAATGTTCATAGGGAAATTTTGCATCATTTATGTCATATGTTTCTAAAAAAAACTATAAAAACTATTTGTCTGGGGTGCAGATAGCGCAGTGGTTGGAGCGTGCGCCCCATGTACCGAGGCTATAGTCCTCTAGCGGTTGGCGCAGATTCGATTCCAACCCATGGAATCTTCCCCCCATGCTTTCTCCCTCATTTCCTGTCACCTCTTCAGCTGTCCTATCCAATAAAGGCATAAAATGCCTAAAAAATAATTTAAAAAAAACAAACAACAACAACAAAAAAACGATTTGTCTACTGCTATTGCTATCTACCCGTAGTATTGCAGCAGTGTTGGCTGTCTTCTTGAAAATCTTCTTCCGACAACAGCAGCAAATCCCAGCAGGGATGCCCAACAGTAAGAGCAGAGCCATGAGAGGGTTTCCCTCCGTGTAGTCATGTTGGTCTGCGGTAGAAAAAAAGAGGGGAAGGGACACAGGTGATCTGAATTACTGTAATCACATACTTCAACCCAATCGGAAAGGTTTTGTTTTTTTTATTACGTATAAATTACTGCTCTTTGCTTCTAATCCTTTTCCAGCTTACAGTCAAATTCACAGATTCGCTGATTGCAGATGGGCACAAATATGTTATGGATCCCAGACATACTTGATATACGGTTTATGACCACTTTGTGGAAGCAAATGATGATCCATATAAGGAATAAATAAAGATATAGCAACTCACCTGTCAGGTCCATCCTGGTGACAGACACCACCCGGTGCCTGCGGTCTGTCAGGGTATAATGTCCCTCATCAGAATAGTTTACATTCCTGATCTCAATGTTCATGGAGTGGGTCTGAACCCGGTCCCAGTAGTCCGGAAGGTCCTGGGACACCCTCGCACCATCAAGCACCTAAGGCAGGCAAAGCCCAGTCAGTTTTTTAAATGTCACAATATACAAAGTGGCATACAAGGAGCTGTTAGTCTCATTTTTATCCCAACACTTTCATCCCACATCTTACCGTTCACATTCCACCCTCCCATCATCTATTCATTCATTCATCTACGCATCCATCCATCAGTCTATACATCTCACCAGTGTAACATTGGCAGCCTCTCCAGAGAAGAAGAGGTCGGCGTCGGCCAGGTCAATGCCCTCCAGTGAGATGTGGAGACTCTCTCCTGCTACACGCTTCACGTAGTTACGTCTGGCTGTAGTGTAGAGGAGAAGAATAAGGAAACCGACGGATGAGAAAGTCACATTCTGTGTTACATTTGTGCCTCTATGCCGAGTGTGACATGAGACAAAGGTTTCTGCAAGCACATAACTCATATTGTGCAGAGAGATTGTCACACAGAGTTTTTCATTTGAACGAAAATCTATTCCGTGCTCAACGATACAGAACCTTATATTTTCCACAGAAGCGCACAATAATATCCTCTCAGTTTTAGTCATCATTAATAATGAGCCATTGAGTCTCCAGTAACCCTAAATTAATTTTGACTATGGTCAGAGATAGTGATTCGGCTCAGTTGTCTTTTCTTCTATTCGGTGTAGATTTTTTTTTTTTTTTGACATACAGAAGTAATCAATCCTGGAATAGCTCCCATGTACATTATGAAAGTGAAGTGTCTTGTTTAAGGTGTGTTTAGACATCCACTGAGCCCAATTCCTTCATCAAAGCTGACATTACAGCTGTCGTGGGGCTTTTGTTTTTATTACCGATAGTCTGAATGAATGAATGAATGAAATTTCTTCAGATTTATTTCTGCCAACTTAAATCTTATTTTTCTTTGTGTGATATTTTTTCTACAAAATATAATGTTTGTGCATGCAAAGATTTTTTTCTGTGGCCAGAATACCTGATCAAGCAGTTTCAAACTGTGCATAACACACAAAATATTTTAAATTTTTACTCAAAAACTCCCGAGCCAAACCGAAGTACAGGTGAGGAAGAAGGGAGAGGGACTGATGTGGGGGAAGAAGCGAGAGGAGAAGATGGGGGGGGGGAGAGAGAGAGTGCTCACTGTTCCTATGAGCAGTGAGAACTGTGAAGATTTCTCCACCATGAACAGGGTAACTCTCACAACTCATTATTGCTTTAGGCAATATAAATAAATGTAAATTGATCTTTAAATTGAAGAATTTACTAAACAGACAAATCTTCACTTTTGAAAACTGACCTCAGGAACAGGCAGCAAAGAGAGCACCCTGGAGACTATATGAAATTCTCAATAAATGGGCCTCCTGTGGGAAAATTTCCATATCATGATGCAATGATGAAGTTTTTCTGCAAGCTGAAGAAGATCAAGTGCAGCAATAAGTCATGAACACAATGTTCATGATCTGCTAAGTGTGTACTTTGCACAACTGAGTAGTTTTAACAGTACTGACTGTACTATATCTGTATAATTTGATATATTTCATGTGGAATTGATATTTTTATTTATTCATTTATTTTTTAGACAAAGTTCTGAACCACTTGTTTTCCAACTAACCTTAGTGAACCAAAGAATTTCTTTTATTTGATCTAACTTCTTAAACTTGAACTTCGTGAAGTGAAGTGTGGTAGTGTGCATTAAATGCCATTTATTGAGTCATCCTCTCCTTGTGATCACTTTGTTTTAAGTGTTTTACATGGAAATAACCAAAGACTTGGTGTGTGCGCATATAGTCTCTATCAGCTCTTGCCATAGGGCCTAAAACATTTTCTGGGGGAAACACTGCACATATAATACTGTAACATGGTTGCTATATTGCAGTAGCCAGTCATAAAAACAATAAAAATGAGAAGGAAAAATGAAAACAAATAGAGAACATTTGATTGAAAAATGTCAGGCAACACTCTTGGCTGAATGTATTTTAACACCACTGGGAAAAGTGGATGTCTGAGGAAGCGAAAATCCGTTTGGGACGGGAGATATCTAACATCATGTCAGCAGAGTGTCTGTTTTAGGCACCATGAAAGAGCCTGGTTGACACAAATTATACCCTTGATGGCTTGACACAAGGATGAAACGAATGCTCCACACCTGCCATCTATACAGGTGCTTCTGAGTAAAACTCTGCCGATGTATCCTGCAGTTAAAGATCAGCAAGTGTATTTTTCACAGCAATTCCATGAAGCTGTAGGCATTGAGAGCTGGGCGTGTTAACATTTTATGTTTTTAATCCAGTGTCTTTTTTGCCTCAAGCAAGGAAGTCAAAATGATAAGACCTAGCACACATCAGAGTCTGATCAGGGTCCAAGTAATATTTCAGATCTGGATACCAAATTCTAAGGGCAGGTTTTCATGGTCCAGGAGTCACATGATGAGGGTCACACTATCAGAGGCCTGTTGCTTTCAGGTGCAATGACGTAATGGGGAAACTGAGCTGCCTTGGTGGAGGTTTGGCTCTCCAAGTACTGTCTAGTGCTTTTAATCCTTTTTGCTTTTTGATATGAAAAGTTACATAGGCAGTTGTTGAGTGAATATCCATAGTACAAATTGGTTTAATAATAAAATTGAACAAAAGTTCCGAACGTTATCAGCAACCATGGCTAATACAACCCTAGTTTGACTCACGTGTAACGGCTACTTTGACAGTGGAGATCTCGTTATTCCAGTAGTCTCTCTGAATATACGTCCCCTGGTCCTCATAAGTCACCTTACAAGAACACACAGACCACATAAATACACTATGAAGATTTTGAGTCTCCGGCCACACTAAAAGAAGGCTTTTGGCTGTAGATGGCTGATGGAAAATAAACCTCACTGAGAGGGTTTGGACTTGTTTCAGCAATTTATTGTATTTCCAGTAAGACAGTAAAGAGAACCTCTTACCTTGTCGATGTACCAGCGCCGGTCACTGCCTGTGCCAGATACCCTGCCTTTGCTCATCCTGTAGAAGATGGACCAATAGGCACATGGAAATCAACTGCAACAACACTGAAAGCCACTCACAGCTTCCGTCTATGACCATCCTGCCCACAACCAGGAGTGTGTGAGTGTTTCTGACCTGAGGCTGCCCCTCTCCCAGTACAGAAAGGTCTTGCTGGGATCATTAGCTGGGATGAATTCCAGCTTCTCTGCACTTTTGGGCAGGTAGATCTTTAGCTGGCGACCATGGGCCAAACGTTCTTGGAGGTCATGGACAGCATAGGACTCTGAAACAAAGGCAGGACAAAGAAAACGAGGCAGAATGTCTGTTACTAACATCATTTTGAGAAAAATGTCCCACTCCAATGCAGGGCCGCCCCTAGTCAAATTGGTGCCCAAAGCGGAATTTGGTTATGGTGCCGCTCCCCAACTCCCACCGCTATACTTTTACTCAGTATGAAAAAAGTAGCATTAAACTTTATGAAATTAATTCCAAAATGTTTATTTTATTGAATTTAAATTCGGAGAACACAAAAAGGTATATTATGTCAAACATAAAGAAATGAATAAATAAATTAATTAAATTTAAAAAATCTGAAATAAATGAAACATGCTTGATAATGTTTGAGGCGGCTTCGATTGTCCACGAGCAGATCAGGAGGTGTCAGACTGGATTTGTAAAACACCTCACACTACCAGATAATCTGGAAAAGAACATCAGGACTGACCAAATTTACACACCAGATTTCTCCTCCGGCTGTCAGGGTCACCTGGTATTGTCGACCAACTGCACACCTGTTCCCACTTTCCTCATTAGTCTTGCAGCGGCAGCCTTTTCTCCACAGTGAAAACTTTCATATACAGAAGGTGGGAAAAAGAAAAGAGATGATACTCACCCACTTTGAGGGCAGCGGCCAGCAGGATCACAACACTCCATATCATCTGTACACAAGAGACAGAAGGGGTTTCACTCAGGCTCATCGCTGGTCGGCTAAATCCATGATGTTGTCACTGACTCACTTTTACAGAGCGGGTGAAAAACTGAACATTTTCAAATCGTCATAATAACAACCACTTGAGTCTGTGAGGCATGATCAGTATGCAGCACTTCACAGCCCTTTTCAGACACAGATCACACAATAGTGCTGCAAGGGTCTTAATATAAATGTGACAACGTCAAATGGCTCGTTGTCCTTAAATGAACAGAAGAGGACAAATACATTGTTAATCACACTTATTTGTAGGACAACTAATTGTCAGCTAAAATTCCTTGATGGTGACAGTACTACTCTTCTAGTTTGATGTCAGCACATAAGAGAAAGGTTAAATTGAAGTGCTAGTGTGCAGTGGCCTGTCTAGTCTGTCTTTAGCAGTACATCTCTTGGTCTGTATGTGTTTTGTTTCTTCTCCAGCCACTTCCAGGCCTGTGTTGTTGTTCCTGCAAAGACATGCTTTGCAGGAACAACCCATGTGGGGACAGGTCTAGACAATATGGGCCATGGGTGTGAGGGCACTGGTGCATACAGTTTTAGTTGATTATTTCCATTAATTCCATTTGATAAGTTGACTGAAGAAGGCTGCATGCCATCAGCCACTACTGAGGCCACTTTATGGTGGTATTAACGTTTTTTAGTGTCCATGCTTACAAAACCTTCTGTGTATTATTTGGAGTCAGGGAACACATACTGAAAATACATCTTTTTCATTCTGTATTCTAACATCAGATGTAAGTGTGCGATTAGAAGTGCACCCTCATGACGGTATGCCTCCATCCAACCGCAAAGTTGTAGCTACATTCCTCTGTCCTCATTTATATAATACTCTAAGTCAAAAACCAAATCCTGTAAAAATGATTGATAAGCAGTTGTCGAAGCCTGGGTGTTTTTTATTTATTG
Source organism: Chaunax sp. Z400 (assembly GCA_037577475.1). Lineage (NCBI taxonomy): Eukaryota > Metazoa > Chordata > Actinopteri > Lophiiformes > Chaunacidae > Chaunax > Chaunax sp. Z400. The sequence continues at coordinate 10,077,023 of CM075191.1, read as the reverse complement.
ACTTATTATTATTTTTCATGTTAAAAGAGCGTATCTTGCAATTCTGAAGAAAGTGAAACGTGATCCAGAATCCGCATCTGTTCCCATATCTACCTCTAAATGTAATCAACTCTTCTTTGGTCCAAGATCCACCATTACAATGAGAAAAATTGTGTCCAAGGACACAGATGCCCCCGTTGCTGGAAAAGCTCAATTTGTGCTGATGTGGACAGACCGTTACCTCTATCATAGGTGAATGTAAGTAAAACGTCATGAAAATCACTTCAGTTACGATGTGCCTAAAAATTTAAAAATAAGCACATTGATTATGAGATGCAAACCTTTAGGGCCCCGACAAAGCATGTGTGAAATTTCACTGAATCCTGTCCAGCAGTAACTCTATACTACTGTATGCCCCCTTTGGAAAGGGCATAAGAAAAAATGTATCCAAATCCTTTGACAACTTGTGGAGATCTCTTGCAGACAAACCAACATCACATCTCCAACCCTCCTAGGTGGAAGTAAAAAATATTGTGAATCTGAGGAGACATCCAATTCCAGCTTTGGTACGGACAGTTTTCAATACAGACAAAATCCGACAGAAAGAAACATTCTATGGCCGACTGAAATCAAAATCCAACAAAGTTCCTGAATAGTGTTAAACTTTCCAGACAGTTGTCTCCTCACACTGCAAACTATGACTCAAACTACCAACGATCAGCCACTCGCATGTGTATACCAAAATTCAACTCAATTAGTGCAACGTATAGAATAATTATCAGTAAGTTCTTTTAGTAATGTCATTTCTTTCCTCAGAAACAGGATTTATCTTCCCCATCAGTCCAGTCAGGCTGTCTCCACTCACCCTCCACCTGACTGCACTCCAGCTGCTTTGCCTGCTGCCTTTCTATTCTGAAGTAATAGTAGACCAGCACTAATAATATTGCTAATAATATTGCTGCTCTGCAAAGAACAGTTTCACCTGATCTAAATAAAGGATCACATTGATTATTTATTAAGTAAAAGACAAACGGTTGTAAATATAAAAAGCATAAATAATAAACTAAGGAGAGCACTCGGAGAGCGCAAACCTCCGCCAAGGCCCAACAATTTCGTTCAGCATTTTGTTGTGGTCGCCGAGAGTTGAAAAATGTTCAACTTTAGGTGAAACGTGGCGGTTGTCACTGTCACTTTTTACCCAGCCGTCCAATCACAGCGGAGGAGGCGCAGGACCCACATAGACCTCTTTCCCTACTCTCCCTCTCTAAACTTATGGACGAAATTCACATTCTGATATTGTGTTATTCATAGATGAAATTATAGTCAAATTACTCCTTGTTTGGTGAGGACCCCCCACTTTGAAAATCAATTATCTATGATTTGCTAAAGTAGTCATTTAATTCTTGTCTCAAACAAAAGGACTTAATAAATGTTAAGTTAATGTTGACCTTCAATAAAATAACACATGCAAAATTATAAAGTTGACAGTCAAAGTGTGTAGCACTAGCATATGTTATCTCACAGTATAGATCTTATGGTGATATTCCATAAGAATCCGTCCATTAGTTTTTGTGTAATCCTGCTAACAAACAAAACAAACAGACAAACAAACAAACCGAACCAATCACAATAACCTCCTTGGTGGAGGTAAATAGCAGTAAAATTTAAAATAAAACCATGCAAATATAAACATATGTGTTGTGTTTTTGAATAAGCCTTTTAGTGCGTGTGTGCTTAATGTTTATATGCTTCAATACAGGGGATAGTGGAGGTCGTGAGTCTCTGGCACCTGTGGGGTCTGGAGGGTGATAACAGACAAACAAATAAACCTGTGCTGGCAAAAAAAACACAACCTCCTCCTTGGATGGGGTAATGAATATATTTTCACTATTGATTATCAATAACATTTTTGGACACAAATGGGGAAGCCGTTTCCAAAGTTCAGTATCATCAAACTACCATCAAATGACAAAAAAAATACATCACGGACAGATTTTTTTTTCCCCCTCACTTTTGATATTTTCGACAACATTGAAAGCCTCACAGGCCCCAGCCCTGAGCGGAGGGCGTGTGTCCCACTCTGCGAGAGATGTGTCAGATAAACATCAACAAAACAAAGAAGGGATGAATTCACGTGATTTCACCGCCTTTACTTTCGCTCTGTCCGCGTTATCAAACGTTTAAACAGCTGAATTGTTCTGATGACACTATACTGCACTGAGAGGCGGAGAGGCGTGGCCGTGAGCCCCGATAAAAATAACACACCAGATAAAATGTCACCCCGCTTACACCACTATCAAGTGTCAGGCTGGAGGAAGGAAAGGGTTGAATGTACCACACGAGCTTTTACTACACATGATTGAGACTCTTTCAGAAGATCGTGCTAAAAAAATTAAAAAAAAATCCGAAGCAGAGCAGCATTCCTTAGAGACGGACAACAGCAACAGACAACAAGACGGCGCGCAGCGTAGCCTCGAACACCATCTTAAATCTAAATATGATTTTAAGTTGTTGACTGAACGCATTGACCCAATATGTGATCTTACTGGAGTGATATGACTTATTCTCTCTTACAGCATAGATTCGAACAAGTCATGTGCATTAGTGTCCAACCGGTTTACTGTGGTGGACATTTAGGATGAGTCGAATTCAGGGTGTCGTAAGATCGGAGCCTTCCTCCCGAACCGGTTGGCATCCTTAAGCATGGCTCACTTACCTTAAAGAGCAGCTCGCCCGACCACTCACAGCTTATTACACGGTTCTGGGTTAGTATGTGAGTGACCCAGTCAAACCAGTCTGGAGCAGAGGTGGGTAAAGGAGCGGCCGAGAAGTGCTGCCTTCACGATACTGTCGGAAACATCACAAAACACAAGTAAATCACTTTTGGCCCAACGTTCCCTTTTAATTACACTAAACCATAATCCAAATTCCAATTATCAACCTAACCTAATAAAGGGATCCATATCACTGTGTATTTGGACCTGTAGGCCTAACCAAACTACACAAGAAACAAGTGCAGAAGAAAATATGTTTTCCACGATGGAAGTAATAAATTAGGATATGAGTGAACTGTGAGAAAATAAAAGAGAAAAGCTGTCGATGTACCTACGTTTAAACTTTCACCTCTGGTCATGAGCTCTGGGTTATTATTATCATTATTATTATTATTATTATTATAAGGAAATGATAACCAAAATATAGAACCATGCCAATTTCATAGGTCTAAAAAGATTTGCCTGCTTTTTTCCTATTGCATATTAATAATGCTGTTTACCTGCATATAAATAACACATTTGTAAGTTTTATAATATTGTCCACATAAATAGTTTTATTTAAATAGAAATTTAAGAAAATATCATATTTTCATTCACTCACTATGTCTCCATGTCTATTTGAATATTAAACCAACCAGCTACATAGGCTACAGTGTTTTACAATGGACTTGGGAGGGATGATGGGGGAGAGAGGTTTATCGTCCTGGAAACTGTTGTCCTAATCCGTTCTTAGAGGATAGAGGCTTAGTGAGGCTTCAGGTTAGCTTCACCACAAGTCCTCATACAAACAACGAAGACCTTCTGTTCACATATAGTTTGGAGTTATTCCTTTATGCCTGCAGCTCTTTTTCTCTTCTGGATTAACTGAAGGGAATCTGCTCATCATTTCCACTGAGCTATTCAGGAGGCAATTTAATAGTAGACTAGAGAAAACATTGTTGTCCTTATCTATCTATCTATCTATCTATCTATCTATCTATCTATCTATCTATATCTCCTCAAGATGAAGGACCGACTGGCGCAGCTGAAGGAGGTATGCAGAAATAATGTTGTATTGTGGTTAGTCTGTGTAGAACTTGTAGCCCAGATGCTACTAGTTAGTTAGAGAGTTTGTACACTATGTATGACACATCGACTAATTTAGATTAATATCAATAAACAATAGCATATTTCATTAATATGTAAACTGCATTCAACATTTCTTATTAAAGAAGTTGAATATTAGAAATATATAAAGGAACAGATTTGACATAGATGTAACGAGAGAGTATCTTGAATCATGTTCTATGTAATTGTATCAACATAACTTATTTATGTGTATTTTAAACTAGTAGACCTGTAGACCTAAAGCCCACAATCACATCATCGTCATCCATAATGATAAATGTCAGTATAATGATGTAAAATATCAAGAAATGGCTTAATATCTGAATATAATGACTCAATATGATTCATTATGTAATGATTTAATATCCCCAAACTAGACAACGCCCAGAGCACAAAACTCCACCTCCACTCATATGTTCAATACCATACACATCATGATAGATAGATAGATAGACAGATAGATAGATAGATAGATAGATAGATAGATAGATAGATAAATAGATAGATAGATAGATAGATAGATAGATAGATAAGAAAACTGAATCAGCACAGTTTCAGCTACAATCTGATCTCAGTTCAGTCTATATCACAGTATTGAATAAAATCAACAGAAGAACACAAAATACACATCAATAAGTTAGACAACAAACAGACCACAACAATAAAAATAATAACAAAATAGACAACATCAGGAAACATACATTAACATGATCTCATCCTCATCATGTTTCTATACTATATAAGTTAGTGGAAATACAGGCATACAGTAAACCTGTTATTCAGAGGTCCCTGTGTGTTTCTGAGGAAGACACATTTTCATTTTCTCAGTTTCAGCTTTGATCCCCTTCTTAATTTGTTTTTTGTGTGATGAACAGAACAGTGATGCTGGGGGCGATGATGTTGTGGTTCCTGTGGAGAATGTGGCTTTTATGGATGATTTCTTTGCTCAGGTATCCATTTATATTCAATCTGTCTTTTCCTCACATTTCTGAAAGAAATAATATGTTGTGTTTACTAATCTGTGTGTGTTTGTGTGTTTCAGATTGAGGATATCCGTATCAGCATTGAAAAGGTTGACCAGAGCGTCTCAGAAATCAAAAAACTCTACTCCACCATTCTGTCAGCCCCAACGTCTGACCAGAGTAAGTGTCTCAGACACACACAAAAAAAAAAAAACACAAAAGCTGTTATTTTGCTTCAGCTCAGTTCAATACACCATTTGTTGGTTTCCTCTGACAAAAGTTGTGGATGGCACCAAAAGAACTGCTGAAATCCATGCTGTTGATTTCTTAGGTTGAGGTTACAAGTGAGCTGAGCCGATATTGAGGGGTGGAGTTTTTAAACTGCAGACCTCTGATTGGTCAGAGAGAATCAGAGACTTGTCTGTATTGTGACGTAGGATTTCCCACTTTTCTTGTCCCAAACAGAGCTTGTCTCCTTGTTGTTGTAATTACCAACATACTGAGAAGAACAAAGACAAAATATCCCTGTCCTCCATCGTACCAATCTGGCATTAAATAGTCCTCCTCAGTAATAACCCCACCTCCATTCAAGAGTACTGTCTGCAGTGTATTTAGTGTTTCCACTTCAAGTTTAGGTACATGTAGGTATGGATCAGTTATATACTGAGTGCAGCTTAATACGAATATTCAGTCTTTTCAAGTCAATACTTGTTGCTGTTCATTCTCTATTTGACTTTCAGAAACACAAGATGATGTTGAAGCCATCACAAATGAGATCAAGAAGTCAGCCAACAATGCAAGAAACAAACTCAAGAGTCAGTATTTCTTATTTTACCTTCTGTTCCGTGATCAGTCATGTTTCTTTGTCTGTCTGCAAGATATCGCAAAAACAAGTGTCAACACATCATGATTAAATATTTTGTAGGAGTGGATCACGGGCCAAGGAAGAGTTGATGACATTTTGAGGTGGATCAAGGGACAGATGTGAACTCTGGATCACCTTTTCAATTTCTTTAACACTGGAAGATTGAATCGTTTTTTATATTTTGACATGGGGAAAATGAATAATCAGGTCAATTACAATAAAAAATACACACCGGTATGGACGACTCATGATCTTCCGCCACAATGCACAATTTGATCCAGATCATAATACGGATCAGGGTAAAGAACAAAGTAATTGACTCAACTTTATCATACTGTGGTGACAGAGGTTTTTAGAGAATGTATCTAAAATTCTCTTGTTTAGATACCCATTGGCCTAAGGAGGAAGATATGTTGTGCTTTGGATGATGCTGACAAACATGTCATATATGAGAAGTGATTTGAACTTCAGTTTTGCAGTCAATTCTTTAGTGTGGGTGTGAATATCTGCCACTGCTCCCTGGCTAACTCAGATGTGTTCATTTTCAGTATCTGTGGAAAGTCTATTTCAAAGTAACAGCCGATAATTGGTTGTTCCATGTCTTCGTCAGGTATTGAGCGCCAGCTGGAGTCAAACACAGATGAGAGAGCCTCAGCCGACCTCAGGATACGCAAATCACAGGTCAGACAATTTCAGTAACAACAATGAGTGAAGTTTACCTCACCCAAATTCTACTGAGCTCAAAGTAGAAGAGAATAGAGGTTTTTTTGTTTTTTATATATATTTTATATATTTCTTTTGCAGGTGGAAGTTCTCAGTCTTCATCCCATTTGTAGGAGGCTGAGAAACACCTGATATAAGAACTACAAACTCCAAACTACTTTGTTCTATTTCTATTTTGCCTGGTGGCCTTTGTGAATCTTCAAATATTTATAATATAGTATATTATATAATAATATAGACAGAAATACTGGGATGAATAGAAGGGAAACCACAGAGGAGGAAACAGCTGGCTCTGTTTTGTGTGTATGCAATGTTTACTTTCTCAAATACAGTCTCTGCCAGCGGCCATTCATCAATACTGGGTGCTGGAGCGTCAACCTTCCTCCAAATATCCTGATTAGTTAAATTAATTATAATAAATTCAAGCAGGTGACCTGAAGCTGCTCTCTAATTGGCTGCTTCAGATTTTCTATGGGACACAGCTTCAGAGATTTTCTAATAGTAGTAGAGATATGCCACTCTAAGAACTTATGTAGGGGGGTAGTCCAAAATGAATAAGACTCTATGGAGCAGAAGCCCCAAAATCAAACATTTATGGGGAAAAAATATTTTTCTGTCAACTTTCATCATGTAATGGGTAGATACAATAAATATCAGTGCATTAGATTTTTTCTTTTTTTGCTGCTTCAGTTTTTGTGAAATACCGTTATTTATGCAGGAGCATTGGTGGCACTCTCTGGTAGCACCACAAGCCTATACGGCACTATACTTTACGGCATTAATAGTCAGTGGATCTCTGCTATTACATGAACCAGATCTTACATTAGTCTGTCAAAAATGAAGGTCCTCCTGGTCCTCATTTAGATATTCATTCGATTTCATTTCAAAAACGTCTTTAAACTCCGGGAGACTTCGAGGAAGGGTATCAGGTCGCAATCAGTCGTAAATCCTTAACTGACCAATGAGCGGAATGCTAGCAGATTGTGGGTAAAATCACCTTCATTGTAAGAAAAAGTAAAGAACATTAGTACGTTTTCATTTCACTTCTGATATATAATCGATACTATATTTTGCACAGACTGATTTACCAGACTGATTATTGTGTAGCTAACTAAATTGATGTTTGCCAAAGCGAAAGATGTTGAATTCTTCTGCAAACAGCTGGTTCCACTTTTCATTTTCATAAAACATATTTTGTGGGATAAAACTCATGTCATTTACACCATTAAAGATATTTTTGTGGTAATGGTATTCCTGGGGTATCATATGGTGAAAAGTAGTCATCTTTCATTTATCCAGTAAAATGAGTGATTTAACAGGAGGTTTTAACACTATCCGAGGCACTGTATGCATGTCACATTCTCATAAAGTGCAGATTTCTTTGTAAATTTACATCCAAGTTTTACAGTGCAGGGTTTCTGCATTTTTTTTATTCCCCAGCATGCTATCCTAGCCAAGAAGTTTGTAGAGGTGATGACAAAATACAACGAAGCTCAAGTTGACTTCAGGGATAAGAGCAAAGGACGAATCGCCCGACAGCTGGAGATCAGTGAGTGACGGTTGATTATTACACGTTACAATCAGACAGAAGGAGGATATGATCATTTACAGTAAGTCTCCATATGGACACATTTTTGGTGTTGACTTTAAGAGAAATACTTAATTTTTGGAAATGGGATCAGGAGCTTTTTGAGGCTTTATGAATCACTTTTCACACTTTCTACAAATGCATTTGCATTTCCTGCTTTCTTCATGTCACAGTCATACAGTATCAGAATATCTACAGTAGCCAAAAACAGGATGCCTTTACTTTTGTCAGTATGATGGTGTTGAATCCCTTTTTATGATGCTGTCATCTGTAATATCTGATTGATTATTTATTATGCTTTGTATACCTATATGATTGCTTTACTGTCACTTGACATGCTTCAGTGTAAAGAGTCTCTACCTTTCACAGGTCCCTGACTGTTGCTTTTCTATGTCATTTCTGGAATATTTTCTATTTGCTTTATTTTTCTTATAACACTGTAGATTGATCAGCAGGAACAGCTAAATACTACTACTACTAATAATAATACATTTTATTTATGGGTGTCTTTCAAGACAAAATAAGCAGTTTATTTTTAAAAAGTGAGGGAGAGCACACAGTTAAAGGATCCCACTCATAATCACTCTGAGAAAACCCTCAACAGTGAGAGAAATGACTTGAAAACACTACCACTGACCCCTGTAACAAATCACCCACATGTTCTCACCTTGACCCTATGAGACCCATCCATATATTAGGTTTGAACCTATCCCTATCTATTTTCTGTCACTGCCGTCTGTATTTACCCACGCCTGTCAGCTGTAAACTGATTTATAACAGAATTTAAAATTATTTGTTTAACTGTTCTTTCTGCTCATCACAGCGGGGAAAAAAACAACTGATGAGGAGCTCGAGGAGATGTTGGAGGGAGGCAACTCAGCTGTCTTCACTGCAGGGGTAAGACTAACACTGATAGATCTGTAAAAAAAAAAAAAATGTAAAAAGGAACTTGAACTTTAATTTGTATTTATTTAATAAATACAGTTCTATTATAATAACAATAATAATATTGTATAATATTGTACAGATTTATATACTAGTTTTTTTTTACCATTTCTTACTCTATTTAAAAATTACAGTATATTTCTAGAAATAAATATGCTGTTCATTACTGCATTCTTGTGAATTTACAACACAATATTGGTCACAGTTCTGTCAGTAAATTACTGTATGTTTACATTATCTTAACAGTATTTGAATCTATCCTGTATTTAATGATGACTAAAGAATATTACTGTAATGCTACTACTAAAATGGTAAAAGGACTGTACTTATTAAATAGCACCTTTATAATCTGACTGACCACTCAAAGCCACAAGCCAGCATTCACTCATTCATACACAGATGTTACAATGCAATGCAAGGCGCCACCTGCTCATCGGAAGTGATAAGCATTCACATAATCACTCACACACCAATGGAGCATGTGGACTTCAGGAGCTGGGAATCGAACCACCAACCTTTCAATAATGGATGACTGCTCCTGAGGCACAGCTGATCCCTATAGAACTACAAAAGTGCTGCTAATAATAATAGTAATAGCAATCATTTAAAATACAAATTAAAATAATAAATAATGACATTTTATTAATACGTTTGAACATAATCTCTTTCATAGCAGAACAATAAGTTCAAATGTGCATAAAAATGTGAAAATAAGAAAATTTAAGACTGAAGTTGAAGAAACCAATATGAGATGTGTGCCTTTAGGGCCCTACAAAGCATGCATGAAATGTGATTGAATTCTCTCTGTTAGTATAAGCTCGTGTCTGTTTCATTGTTAGGTTATAGTTGCCACGCTTTTCTTTCACCTTCCCATGATGCTGTGTTGTTTACAGTTAGGTTTACTGTACATTCCAGCAAATGATGGATTTCTGAAATTCATGCTGTAATCACACATTATTATTATTATTATTCACATATTATTTGCAGTTTATGGCATGTCACTGTTTTAAAATATCAGATTTCCCTGTAAATGTACAGCAAAGTACAACTGTATAGATAGATAGATAGATAGATAGATAGATAGATAGATAGATAGATAGATAGACAGACAGATAGATAGATATACATGTTTCATGTATGTCACCATTAATTTGCTAAGTCTGTTTCCTTTGCATATTCTACTTTTATCGATATATCAATAAAACACTATGTGTTCATACTTCAGCAGCTCTCTGGCACAGCCTCAAGAAAACTTTGCCTGACAGCTACCATTTATTGCATGGCTGTTTGCATGTATTCATTAGTCTTGCAGGTTTAGCCTCTGTTGTCCACCAGTTAAACAAACATTTCATTATATGTTTGAGTATGTTTGTATCATTTTGCTACTGTGTGTTAGTCAGACACTTGATTCCTGCCTATTTTTGGAGAGTGCCACAGTCACAGCTTGTTCTCCTCTGATCATCTTCTCTTTTTTATATCATATTCTCATTCTTCTATTGGCCTCATTCTTTGTTTCTGTCCATTTTTTCACAACACACCCCCTCCAGATCATGGACTCTAAGATCAACCAGCAGGCCCTGAATGAAATTGAAGCTCGTCACAAAGACATCATGAGGCTGGAAAGCAGCATCAAAGAGCTCCATGATATGTTTGTGGATATCGCCATGTTGGTTGAGAACCAGGTACATATACAACAAGGACACACAACGGATATAAACCTTTACAATTTTGAAAATGCAAAAATTTTAAAAATCCTAGAACGAACATTTGAAGACAATTTCAAAATACCATAATAAAACTAGAGATTACAATTAGTGTCACAATAACATCATTTGGTGCATTGTTTTACACCTCTATTGTAGCCATGTGGGTTTTCTAAACTTGAAATACGAGGAATAGGAGCATTGTTAAAAGTCAAAGCAATCGTGCATTCATGCAGCCTGCTCAGTTTTTCAAGTCGTAATGCTCCTGATCATTTTCATACATGTCACTTTACGTTCCTGGAGACACAACCTCACATTTTTGAGGGTTCAACACATGCAGACAGATAACAGATTCAAAACACAGCATAATTATCTACAGCAGTAACTAGTTAACAACTAGTTCAAGTACAGTTAGCTTACTGCGTGTTGAAGCAGCAGGTTGATGCGTTTGTGGTGAAACATTTCAAGACCTCTGAAGCTAAATTATCAGTACAGTGATGCATGTTATAAACAGAATTTATAGTCTTCACAAACACTCACTAAAGAAGCTGATATATCATTTGTTGCTCTGGAATACTAAAGGTTTCTACCAAAAACAGGAGTACGACTTCTCATGCAACTATGTAGTGTACTGTATATTCTGTATTGATATTATAATTTACAATAACCATCTTCACAATAACGAGCCGGCATCACAGGAAACTGGACTAAATGAGCCTCCACTTTGACTCTCTTTTCTATAGAAACACAGTATAAACATGTTTTGAATGAATACACTTTCTTTTGTGATGGTACCGTATTACTATAAACATATAATTAAAGCAACACACTCTGTCACCATGACAACAAGGGGCTGATTCCAGAGCTGTCACACTTCTCATCCCAGATTGTCAGATACCAGCTCTGTTTTGTCACACCTCTTGGCATCTCATCTGAACACAACCAGTACCCTTTAAGCCAAAATGATTTCCATATAGTGCATGAGGATGTGTCAGGGCCCGCGGCTAAACTTCATCATTAGAGTTTGTATGTGAAGGCTTTGGTCAGATTCCAGTTTACCTCCTTTTTTGTCACCATGTGGGCACTTTGCTACAAGCTACGGGATGCGTTTTGTGTGGAATGTGTCCTCCAAGTATAGTATGCACAGAACTACCATATGTCCATGGTGTCCACAGCGTGGGAGCAAGGGCCTGAATTAGCCTAAGCATATTTTCTAGAGGCCTAGCCTAGGCCTAGTGAACCCTCACATACTTACAGATTGTGGTTATAACCGTTATTTAGGGTTATAGGGTCGATACACAAAGCCTTTCTAAAGGGACCCTTAGACAGAGCACTACAACAGCACCGCTGCACTCTGAAACCCATCATTTCTAGTGGCTTACACTGCGCTACAACGTTTTTTTGCTTGATCTGAGCAGCAGTGACCAATAAAAACAAAGCATTCAGCCAGGCACAGAATCCAAACTGGAAGAAATACTCATTCCTAAAATTATATGACAGAAGTTTACGGTCATAACGAGATCTCAGCAGGACTACCTTATCTTGGAAACACGTTTCCATTCCATTACTTTATTATAACAGACATCCCACTTATTTAGAAGATGAGGTGAAGACTTAGTGATATGGTGACAAAGTTCTGCCAAAGGTTTTGAAAATCCTGCCCATTTTGTTCTGAACCCAGTTTCCAGCACACTTTGAGTCTGAGAGGGGCATAACTTGGTGAGGTTTAGGATCGGTGATGTTTGGTTTCATGTGGGACCCTTGTCTCGTGGATGGAAGTGTTGTGTGTTATCTGCAGGAGTCACCAATGCTCACATTCACAGACATTAGTTGCAAACAAATACAATCAGTTCACTATTCACCAAAAAAGTGAGCATGCTCAATGAACGAATTCTCTTACAACATTCACCTCCAAGGCACCTGTAATCTGTCTGTCTGTGTTCTCTTCTTTCACATTATTCTGTCTGTGTCCTGCCCTCCTCTAGGGTGGCATGATTGACAGAATTGAGAGCAACATGGACCAGTCAGTGGGCTTTGTGGAGAGGGCAGTGGCCGACACTAAAAAGGCAGCCAAATTCCAGAAGGAGGCGCGCAGGGTAAGATGACACTGATTGAGCAGTAACATCATCAACATTATGTTTAAAGTCATACTAGTCCCAGAACTCGGAGAGGTTTTCTTCTCTGTAGGTTTGTTTCATCTGATCACTGATCATTTCATTACTGCACTGTAAAAAAAACTGTAAAAAAAAAATTATAAAAGGATTGGCAGCAGAGTTTCCAGACGTATACAGTCAAGTTACAGTAAATAACCGTTCCACCAAATTACAGTAATAAACTGTAAAAATACAGGACAGATTTTACAGTCCATCCTACCAGCTGCTTATATGTGGATAAGACCGGAAGTAAAAACCTAAACAGTCTTTCTCAGAAAAGCAACACTGGTCAAGTATAATCATTGTGCATTTGTCATTTTATACTCAACGTATCAAGTGATTTTTCCAGAATGGTTAGCAACATACGACTGTCTTTCCATCATAAGTGTTATATTTGAAAAGAATATGCTATCATATCTTCATAAAGAAATGTACAAATGAAACACATGAGTTTTTTGTATTTCCCCTTTTCAACCTGAAGCGTTTGCCTGCAGACCTGCATCACTCAACTACATTTAATTTACAGTCTTCCCACTTCTAATCAGCTTTCACATACTGTATTTTAATCTAGTCAAATGTCTTGATTGTCTAATATGACTAAAAAAAACTGTTAATATTATTTACCTTACTTTATATTACAATTACAATCTGGTTGAATTATCGATCAAGCTTGGTATTTGCTGTGGCCTGGTCTTCAATCATCTGGGTTTGGTCTTGACCCACCTCCTCAACGTGGTTTGGAATTGAATTGAATTGTGCTCAGTCTTGGATTGTCTTGTATGACTTGAAGTACAGTTAAAGGCTGTGGGGAGGGTAATGAAAAATGTTCCTTTCTCTCTCCTTTTTCCTCTTATCTCCAGAAACAAATGATGATCTTCTGCTGCTGTGTGATTTTGTCCCTCGTCCTCGGCTTATTTATCTACAGCTTCTTTAAATAAAAAGCCAGTGGCTACCATGAGGCCACCTACCAGCTGAGTCCACACAGTGAAGGATGAGAGGCAGAGCAGTCCTGCTTTCTGATATAGTCTGAGCTCAGTTTACAGTCTGTCAAACTGATTCAAAGTAGAAATAGAGGTTGTAAATATCTTTTCATGCTGTAATTTTTGAACATGTCATGGCAACTTTCTTTACCTTTTCAGGATGATCCACATTTTAAAATCAAGTGTCTGGATAATTAACAATATATCCAGATGGAGGTCCTGTCCTGTTTGAGAAAAGGTCTTACTATGACTCCAGGACATTTGGGTTGAATTAATCAGATTTCATGAACAGCTGCTTAGCTCATGGAAAACCATATGATGTTAAGGCCTCAGAATGACCTCAGAACGACCACCTGTCCCAACAATAGCCTGAACATTAAAGGCTTCACAGATGTAAGATGTATTGTAGAGCTGTAATATTAACAAAGAACGTGTTCCATATATGAGTAGTTATATGTGTGAATTGTCTTCACAGTCATATTTGGGAAGTAAGTCTGTCCCTCTTGGGTCTGGTCTGAGCCTCACTATGTTTCAGTATTGCTTCGAGCATTAATAGGTGCAGTGTTTGTCAGTTAATGTTGGTGTATAAGTGTAGGGCTTTTCATGAGTGTTGAGTTTAGATAAAAGGTCAAGGGATCATCAATATATTTATGACACATTGTGAAGGGGTGATGAATAACCACAGCAAATATGATCTTAATCTGGCAGCTAGCCTGCCCTAGCAGGGTGAAACATTTGCTGTTATTTACGTAGGTCTTTGTTCACATTTTACATAAAAAGTAGATTTCATTTCATTTGTAGAACCTGTACATCTCAGTGTCCTTTTGACTAAAAGGAAAAGATTACTTACAAAGCTGTAAAACCTGAAAGAATGTCTTAAGCGTGCTTCAAAAAAGTTTTGTAATGACCTGCGAACTGCTATCTCAGATGATTTAAATACTGTAAGGACGGGTAAGTTTTCAAGATCTGCCTTCACTGTAACTGAAAAACTAATGACATAGGAATGTTTTCAAATCCAAGAAACAAATGATCTATAAATGAATAAGAACAGAGTAGCAGTGGCTGTTAACATTTGAATGAAGTGAAAGTGAACCGACCTCTGACAGATAAACTGCATCATACCAGACTGCCCATCATCATGATGCATATGAAGTCAGTATCCTAAGTATTGAGACAGCTGTTGTTATTATTTTGTACATGTGTCTGTTGTTTATGTTTTGATGTGGAAACTATACTACTGTGCCAATACTTATGCTATCGACTGCATCGAATGAGACAATCATGTCATGTTGTGAATAAGCATCTGCTATGACTCCATAGTGGGTCTTTAATCATATAATTTAATGAAGGAAGAAAGTCACTTTCCATAGAAATACTACATACTGGAGTTTGATGGGAAACTGATTACCTAACCTGACCTAAGAGTAGGAGTGAATTTGGAAGGTGTTAGATTAAAAATGGAAATAACAACATCTGTGTTCTACACTGGCACTGCCTTGGGGTGTTTTCTTGCTTTAGGTGTTTGTTGTTTGTGCAATTATTGCAAAGATTGCTTTCATTTTTAATATGTGTATGTGTGTGTGTGTCCTCTTCCTCTTTATAAGAACTATAGTGGTATTCTAAGCTCTTCTTGTTTCATGCATGGTTTGACCCTATTTGATCTTTGATATTTGCATCCTTACTCTGTGCTCTACTGTTGATCCATAAATAGGCAATGATTGACTCCACTGCACTTGCCTGACACTGCACTGAAGCCCACTCTAAGTAGTGTCAGCCTACTCTTAATCCATATTTTAATTTAATCTTTTGCAGTTTTCACCTTCTTGATACTACATTTGGCCACTGGCTCATGCATGGATCGCATCAAAATAAAATGTCACGTTTGAATATCTTCCCATGAAAACTTGGTTGTTGAATATTGTTCAATTTCTAACCTGTCACGATACAGCAGGAGCACTTACCAAAAATGCGCTGTGGATGTTTATTTTATGTCTGCCACTTTCTTCTCCAGCTCATGCTGTCTTGTAAAGTCCATCTGACATCCAATATTTTAAGTCAGTTCCAATTAATTACAAATTGATGCAGACTCTTTTCCATACTATTTTTACTACTATTACTTTCTAAAATTGTTAAAATGCATGTCCAAACAAGAAGATAGACATCTCTGGGTAACAGGGACTTTCCCCTTTTAACCTGGCTTGTTCATTTCTATCCATGTTCCCCAGAAGGCTAAATAAAAAAATTTAAAAAAAACAACTTAGTAGCCTTATTATTTGTCTTACAGTGATAGGATAACTAAAAATGGATCCAAAGTGTGGCGTAAACAGGACATGCTGTGAATTATACAACACTCATAGTGAGCCATGATTAAATCTGCTCTCGCCTTTCTGTTCACCTTTGTTATTAGCTTGTGTGACGATAACGTAGTTTGATTTTGCATCCATTATTTCCAGCTCGCATTATTTACGGTCTGTCACTTTGTAATGATTTATAGAACTTATTCTAATGTGACAACAGCGTGTCTTATAGTTTTGTCCCCCAACGAAAATAAAAATCACATTGTCATTTATTTTGCTGGTTATTTTTCATTTGTTTCATTCGTAGTGCGCGTCAGTTTCGCGTGTTCCTCTCGCTCGCCGTATTATAACAGTACTGTATGTGCTTGAAGGACAAGTTACTGCGACCAATCACAGGAGTCTTGCAACATTTTCTAGCCAATCGACAAAAGCTTGCCCCCAGTACACACCCATTTTTGGATCTGCAAGCACTTCCTCGTTGAGGTGAAGGCTACAAAGCGTGTCCCTCCGGTGCAAGCCTTTGGGACTGAAAACACTGGACGTAGAAGACATCACACATGTCGGATTACTGACGGCGTTTGAAACTGGATGAACCTGTGTAATATGGGGGTAAGCACTGAGGGCCTTTTATATTTTAGCTAATTCGGTTTATGGGGTGATGAATTGTCATACCGTATAATGTCACAATGGTTGGTGCGTTGTGCTATCGCATGATTGGACATTTCTCTTGACTGATTGTGTGTTTGTCCAATAATTAACAGTATTTGGACATAGTGGCGTACGATCATTTCCAAGTCCTGTTGCCATTGGTGGCCTCTCAGCATTTTGTATGGCTATTGGTTATCCTTGTCCAATCACAGTTTACAAGTCTTTCACTTGAAAGACACTGCTGTAGTCCAATGAAATCCTCCCGGCATGTCTGTGATTGGCCAGTGATTGGCTTGTGGGCGTGCCCTGGGATGTTTTGTGATGGGATTGAAAATGGCGGCTGTACGGAGACCACATTAACTTTAGCCACTTGTAACAGCAGAAACGACGTGCGCCCTTTTCTTGTAGTGAATTAGAAATGTCTGCATGTTATTATTTTAATCAAGACTTGAAGTCATCTAAAAATTTCTATCGGAAGAGGGGCACCTTTCAAACACAGCTAACATTGGCATTGCACGGCTTGAAGGAACAAAGCTCGAGTATTAATACAGGCTTGATTTCATTACTATTATATTTTTTTAAAAAGTTTCACTGCGATTTAGTTTAGCATGTTACTTAAATTCGCCTCTTTAAATGAGCTCCACGATAGCCGACGTTGGATCATCAAACGTACTGTGAAGTCCAACAACGAACGATTAATGTGACGTTAAATGAGTTCAGGAGTTCTCAGAAGAGCGCAAATACCTTATTACCACCTCAGTTATCTTGCAAAGAGACCTAAAACTAAAGACAAGTAGCGCTCCGGTGTAGAGGAGGGTGGATTTCTGATGGGGGTTCGTCTTTAAATACCTGCATTTGGTTGGACAAAATAGGTGTGTTTTCCAGTGATATGGATGATTCCAATCCGCGGCACAGCAAAAGATTGGTAAGTTTTTTTGTGAATTTGGTCGGATTGACCACAGTTTTCCTCCGGACAAATCAAGTTCCTTATTTTCGTACTATCAATAATGACTCGATAGATGAACGATAATTCACAAGGCAAGATAATGTCCAAGAAATGGCTGTTGTATGTAATGACTTCCATGCTTTCTATGCTGTATAGATTTACTAGTTAACCCTGGCAATATATGGAAACAAAGACAATGCCTGGTCTTTAAAGTCAAACAAAAAACTACACTGCACTCCTTCGCCAAGGCAGCTCAGTTTCCCCATTAAGTCACCAAAAATCAACAGTCCCCTGATAGTGTGACCCTCATCATGTGACTCCTGGACCATTAAAAACCTGCCTCTAGAATCTGGATCACATTGGTGTCATTATTAGTTTTATAGTTATTATGGAAAATCTATATTTCATTAATGGTGAGTTTCAGCTACAATCTGATCTCAGGTCAGTCTGTATCATTATTTATCTCACAGTAGTGAATTTTCTGTGAGCCCTATAAATGACTTGAATCCAGATCGGACTCTGATGTGTGCTAGATCTTATGATGATGTCATCGTGTCATTTTCATGCAATCGTTGTTGACATTATCCATGAAGTTAGAAGATAAAATCTTGTAATTGTCCCACAATGGTAAAGAATCCTTTAAAAAACATTCTGGACCCAGATGGTGATTTAGATCACCACCAAATTCTAATGATTTTTCCTTGGGCCTTACTTCACCTCTTCAAAAGACTTCATCAAAATCTGTCCATAACATTTTGAGTGATCCTTCCCACGCAGACCAACAAACCAATGCTGGCAAAAACATTACCTCCTTGTTGGAGCTAAACATTAAATTTCCCACAAAATTGAACCAAGCAGATATATGAGCTGTCGTTAGCACAATGCAATAATATCAGTATTGGCGTATATGGCCAATAGCTTACAAAAAATTGAGTAACGAAATACTGAAACAGTTTTGCCAGAATGTCATAATGTGTGTTTGTCTACCAGAGAGAAGTGGCAAGCATATTGTTCAACTGTGAAGTGGTTCACCCAATGCATGTTTAGTCAGTCGTTTAAAAATGGAAAGCATTTAAGTAAACCTTAACAGAAAGGGTTACATTATGACAGGTGTAATGAAAATTAATATTGTGTCATAGATCATTATCACAGTTTTTAAACACTCGCATATCAATGTCAGGATCAGACTCAAAGGTCCTGTGTTATGGATGTGTCCTAAATATAAGAATAGCATGAATGCAAGTGGAAGAAGAGTTGAGTCAAAGGCAGGCAGGAAGTGAGGAGAAGGTACTGGGAGTGGTTTCCAATTTACAGACACACGTGTGTATATATACACGTATGTTACTGGCCATTGCTACTTTTTATACATTTGCGTATGTATATAAACCTATATTCACCTAGCTGTGTGTGTGTGTGTTTGCAATAGTTGTCTTTACCTATAGGTAACCTTTCCCCTGTCGAGGTCATGTTTTCACACATGTCCGTTGGTTTGTTGTGTTTGTCAGCAGGATTACACAAAATCTACGAGACAAATTTCCACCAAAGCTGTTGGAAAGGATGAGGCATGGGTCAGGAATGGACCCAACAAATTTTGATGTGGATCTGGATAGAGGCACAGATCCAGGATTTTTTTTACCTCTGCCAAGGAGGCTATGTTTTCACCTGTGTCTGTTTCAATGTGGGTTGGTTTGAACAGATTTCCATGAAACTTTGTGTTGGGGTGGGGCACTGGCACCGAAGAACAGTAGGGCTCAAATGACACCAATGTGACTGTGTAAAGATAGTCTTATTGCACTGTTGAATGCAGACACCTGTAAAGAGGTGGTAGAGATTATTGGGGTGGGGTCGGGGGGTGGGGGGGATTATCCCTGTGTCACCTGCAGGGACCCCACAGAAGCGGTGTTCTCTTTATTAGCAAATGTTTGAAAGCAGCATAAAAGAAATCATTACCTCCGTCAACGAGAGTTGGAGGTTGTTATGTGATCGGTGTCGTTTGTTTGGTGTGTCTTTATAATTTCAGTGACATTTTGTGGAAAGGTGGTTCCCTGGAAAAGGGGTAAGTTTGTAGATTTTGAGTCTTATCCAGAAGATGGTACGAATCCAGGATTTTTTTTTTACGATTGTACATTTTTTTTCAATAGGGTCCACGTGTGAAATGTCATTGTTGTGCAAAGTAGAGCTTATCATGGCGTCACCATAGTGGGACTCAAACATTGGCTTGGTGGAGGTGTGCGCTCACCTAATGTGTGTTTTCCATCCATTCTGATTTCCTGTTTTCTCCATTGAGGCTTTTTTCAACTAGTTATGATAGTGGAGGTAGCGTCATGTAAAAGCCACCTTTTTTTTTATCTCTATATTCTATAGACTGTAGTTTCAGTGAAACCTATGATTCTACAGATTTGGTTTGACTGTCTCATCCCTTTGTCCTTTCTGATGCATATCTTTACCTCGCCCCCTACTACATTTTCACCCTTCCTCTCTCTCCCCTACAGCGGGCAGGTACCCGGCGACGTTACCACGACGATGGCATCTCAGATGAGGAGATCGACGGAAGGAGAATGTTTGACCTGGAGGAGAAAGTCAGTAGTCAGAGGTTCAGCTCTGACCGAGTCCTTCGCATGGAGGGAAGAGGTGGGCAAGCTCAGTCAGTGAGGTTTACATCGTTTGTATTTGAACACCTGCTTCATTGGAGAGGAGTCTTTGTTCATAAAGCTGTTACAGTGCAACAGTTTCCCAATGACAGCAGTAGATGTAGACTGTTTGACATTGCTGACATGCACGTCGCCACGACAGAAGTTTAAAATGAGCAGCATAGCATCATATTTTCTGCAGTCACTGAGCCAAGATCACAAATTGTAAAGTGAAACGGCAAACAGTGAGTGATAGAGAACCAAAAATGAAACGGTAACATTGTGTTCTGTTCTTTGTACGTCTTAGACTTCACGTACGAGTTCATCCAGAGAGGTGGCCTGAGGGACCCAATCATCTTTGAGAGGCGTGACGGACTGGGACTCAAGTAAACCTCTTTGTTTTGGCCTCATCTACATTAAATATAAACTACTTAAACCTTTACTGTCAAGTCTGTTCACAGCTTGTTTGTTCTTCTCCTTTTTGGAAAAACATTTACATGAAGTGATGTGAAAGGAAACATGACACTTTTGTATGTCAACACTTGTTCTTTAGGATGCCGGATCCAGACTTCAGTGTCAATGATGTCAAGATGTTTGTTGGTAAGACTTCAGACACACAAAGTTTTCCTCCGTAATTTCATTAATGAATAAAGTCTCTTTGAGAGCAAAATGACTGCAACTAATAATCGTTGGTTAACGATCGTTAAAAACCTTCACAGGTAGCAGACGTATGATCGACGTCATGGATGTGAGCACTCAGAAGGGGACAGAGATGTCCATGGCCCAGTGGACGCGTTACTACGAGACCCCTCCGTCTCAGAGAGAGAAGCTCTATAATGTCATCAGCCTGGAGTTCAGCCACACCAAGCTGGAGAACCTGGTCAGGAGACCTAACACAGTATGTACACACACTTCTTAAAGGGCTCACTCTTGTGTGTATTACACAGTTTATACAGATCAAATGAAGTATTTTAGTAGCATTTGTTTTAAACGCACCCACGCCTTCGCACAACCCTGCTAGAAGGCGTCACATGTCTGGATTTGTGTGGAAAAAATTTACAAAGGACAGAGATGAGTGAAATCAGTCCAGTATATAGTATAGTCCACTAATCCAGTTAGAACATGTAATCCTATGGGGAAGAAATGCACAGAAACGTAGAACACTTGTT
>CM075191.1:10015554-10048054 GCA_037577475.1 Chaunax sp. Z400 | reverse complement strand
AGCTGCCTCCAGCTCTGGTTTCTGTCCAGTTTTCCTTTCTACATACTTTGTAATTTATTTTTCTCATGACTCATTGCTATGCACATGTGCATCCTGGTTGTATTTGACGTGACCACAGTTGTCTCAGGGGCTCAGATTTGAAGCGTTGGAAGTGCAGGGAAGCAAAGTTGAAGAAGTAATTTTGTGAGTGTGGACACAACATACATGCTGTAAAGCTTTCTGCAGTTTGTTTGCTTCAAATAAGTGGATTTCAGTAGCTCTTCATTAATGTATTATTACTATTTGTCTGTACGTAAATAAGTAAGACATAATTTATATAGCACTGTTTTAAAACACACATTTACAAAATGCTGTACACATAAGAGAAGAGTGAAATGAATAAGTATATAAATCACACACACAGAAACACAAGATAAAATATACAATTCGAAGGGACACAGCAGACACACACACACACACACAGAGATGCATACATGCACACCCACATATGCGCTCATACAGATGCACACACTGCTGGACACAGGGCTCCCTGTCAGTGTCTAAAAAGATGTTAGAGAAGTGGATCTTGTTCAGTGGACGTCTTCACTCAACTCTCGACTTGAATCCCTGGATGGACCGCCTCTGTCCCTCCTGTTCGCCGTTTTCTCTCCACCACTGCAGTAGCTGAATTATTTTCTTGTCAGTTAATAGGGAGAGGGCGATGTCGATGTGCGCTCCTCTTCTGTTGGCCTGCCGCTACCAATGCAACATGGTGCAAAGGGGTAGAAGGAGTTTTGTTCCTTGGGTGCAGCTGTTGCCCCAGAGTCACTCCTAAATATAAAACAGCCACGTTCCTAATAAAGTCCCAAAAAAAAAATCTAATACTGACCTGATCACTATTGCTTATCTCACAACTTAAAGACCTGTCCTCTATTTTATGTCACACACAATCATGTTGAAAAATAACTTGAACTATATCACTGTTATATGTTTAAGCTGTTTAGTATCATCAGAAAGGCTTTTATTCCAAAGTCAAAAGTACTTCAATATATGACAGGTTGTATGGATAACATGACATTTTGATGTGAATCATATGCAGATATAGAACTTAGAATGATGCTGGGATTATAATTCATAACACTGACTGTCAATAGTCATTAGTTGCTCTTTTTGAACGCGATGCCGTTTGAGAGGGTTGACATTGAAATGAGTCATTTAAGTATTATTTAATGTTTGCTCCCTCTATACAAATTGATCTGTGTTTTAAAGTTTAAAGGCTTTTCTGCTGACACCAGACACACTTGTTTCCCTTCAGATTATGGACTGTGGGCTTGAAAATGATCATAATCTTCTATTGAACACTAGCACAACGTAGTGGTAGCTCCTGTCTAAAAATGTCATCACCCCTCAAAAACGTATTCAGGCAAAGCCAAAAGTTTTAGAAGAAGAGCTGACCGTAGACATTGTTTCTGAAGTAGCCTCTGATATTTCTCCTCATCCTCTAGCAGTCCAAAGGAGACAAAGGTGAAGGCTCTTTAATGGTGAGTGTTTATTGTGGCATCTCTACTTCAATATGCTCAATTTGGTTCTGAATACACTTTTAATTTAAAGTGTCAAACACATTCCTTTTGGTGTCTGTCTGTCTTTTCTTTCCCTGCATGTCCAGAAGCGGAAATCTTCCTCCCTTCTGGATGCTCGCATGGCTAAGATTTACCGACAGCAGAGACACAGCCGTGACGGAGACGACTCCGCCAGTGATGACGACGATGAAGGTTTGTCTGTGATAAAAAGTTGAACGTGTGCCAATGGGTGACAAGTTATTTATTTACTGATTATTCACAAAGAAAGGGAATTTAAAAAATGCGACGTGACGTTTGACATCCAGATGTCTTAAGTTGTGACGATCCTCACCGATCGTTTGTCCCGTCCATCCATTCGTCTCCACAGCTTCTCCTAGAAGTAAGGTGATGCTCCATACTCGAGGGGGGTCCCACTCCTCTAGGAGGCGTCTTGGCACCAACAGGAGAGGCCTGCTGAGAGGAGGCTCGGCCCACAGAGGAAGCAGAGGGGGACACATGAATCTCAACTCCTCCCTAAAGCGAGGGATGGGCATGAGGGAGGCTGGACGGAGGGGACGGGGGGTGAGGCTGCGGGGAGGCTCCAGGATGCAGCGAAGAGGAGATGAGTCTGAGGACTCGGACAACGATGACGACGACGAAGAGGAGGAGGAAGAGGAGGACAGCGAAGACGGGCGGAAAGAAGGACGGTATCGTCAGCGTCGGAGGAGGTGCAGGACAGATGACGAGGACGAAGACGAGGACAGCGAGGGGCAGGGGTTCGACCCTGAAGAGGAGGAGATTGACACACTGGAAGATGATGAAGAGGAGGAGGAGGAGGAGGAGGATATGGAGGAGGAAGGACGCTGGGATTCAGACCTAGAACCTCCTGTCCTCCTGGTGTCTGATCTAAATGATGACCTGCTGAGTGGCTCATATCTGACTGTCACTCTACAGCACCCCCACAAGGCCAAGAGACAGTCTGGTGAGTTTTACTGGAAGCGTGTTGATAGAAAAACATGTTTAGTACATATTCAGTGATGTAGCCCTGAACTGTAAAGTACAAATGACCAAGTTAAACTCAACTCCATAGGCTCTATAGTCCCAAAGCTGGAAGCAGCCATGGGACTGAGGACAGCTGCAGTGGGTTCGGCTGCTCAGCAGGGCTTCATCCAGAGGAAGACGGCTCTGTCCAAACCTTCACGACTTAAGTTCGCTGACTCCACAGCTGACGGTGTCACCCCAAGAGGACCTGGCAGGTACGGCTGAACACACGGTCACATGGGGTGTGCATGTGACACCTGTAACCTAATCACCATTTGACATTTTTGCTCTCGTAGGCCACGTGTCCGGGGTAACCATGGTGACAGAGGCTCCAGAGACCGCTCTGCGTTTTCCTCGGAGGAAGAGGAAGCTGCTCCTTCTGCGCCCTTCTCTCTGTCTCCTCCATCCCTGCTCTCACTGCCGTCTTTTAAGGATGTGGGCAACGAGAGGGGAGGGGAGAAGGAGATCTGGGTGTCTGTGTTCAGACACTTAAACAGAGCCGAGCTGCTGGCCTGCATGATGGTCTGCAAGGCCTGGTACAAGTGGTAGGTCACACAGTTTCTTTCTAAAAAAACAAAACAACCGGGTGCCATCATCTCAGTCAATGATTTGTCTATATATCTATAGATAGTGTGACGTCTAACATATGCGTCGAGCAGCACTTTGTAAAGAATGGATTAACTTGACAAAAAAAACGATTCACCCTCTCTGTCACATGACGGTTGATCTCGTCCTCTAATCAGATGATAAGGAGCTCCAAACATTTTGCTGTCTCCCCAGTCTGAAGACCTTTTCAGTTGATTTTTCTTCTTTGATTTAGCTGCTAACTGCTAGTGGCTGCATTTTTAAGTCTTTTCCGGTTTGGGCCACACCTATAAGACGTTGTCCAAACGTCACGGCCCCGTCCTGCCGTTCCACCTCGCGTTCACACAGATGTGCTTTTCAGTGCTGTT
The DNA here is from genome assembly GCA_037577475.1 of Chaunax sp. Z400. Classification (NCBI taxonomy): domain Eukaryota; kingdom Metazoa; phylum Chordata; class Actinopteri; order Lophiiformes; family Chaunacidae; genus Chaunax; species Chaunax sp. Z400. The sequence continues at coordinate 10,044,522 of CM075191.1, read as the reverse complement.
ACAACCTCTGCAGCCGTCACCGGCACACAAACAGACACCCCATTATGCCTGGATTGCGTTCAGACAGAACGTCAGCGCGGAATCAAATGATTTGACCGTTTTCTACATAGACTAGTTGATCAGCTAAGAATGTGGCATTCTTTGAGGATAAAACATTCCTAAGTAACACATTTCTTTGCCATAGCAATACCTTTACCCATTTTAGCCAGTATCTCATCAATATGAGCTTCCCCAGACCAGTGGGTAAACTTGTGACTATTTTATCAAACTTACTAGCCTACACACGCCCGACTGATTTGTGAATGAACTGGCCGCAAAATGATCATGCATCCTGTTAATATATCACGTTCAATCTTCTTTCAGCCGCAGCCACATAAATAATCATAGCTATATGGCACATATCCAGGCCTCTATCTCCCAGTAGACGTGTGGTTCGCTTGAAATCCAATAGAAGAGTTTACTTCCACTGTTACAGTAATAGAAGGTATGCAGAGTCTTCATTAGAGGTAATAAAAACCTTCTAGGCTACGCTGCATATTAATAGGTCATGCTTTTAGAAATGTTAACAGAGTACAACTAGAAGGACACTCAGTGGAGTGCATACCTCCTCCAAGGCACAGTCCCTTTTAATTACAAATAAAAAACATTTAAAAAGTGGAAACATTCCTAAATCCATCCTTTACCTGGATCATGTCCATAATTTAATGGGTTCCTCCTGCTACATGCCCAACCCTTCTACCAAGTTTCAGGACAATCTTTCTTATAGTTTAAATAAAACCCCATCACACTATGCCAAAGAAAGTGGGGGGGGCTGGACCTCATGGATCCACCCCTTTATTCCGACAGCTTCTGCTTCTTCTAAAGAGGAACAGATGGTGGTAAAAACATCACCTCCTAGGCGGTGGTAATAAATGTCCCCATGTGCCGACTATACATTGTTTGTTTCATTACAGGACCATGAAATACAGAGTTAATAGAATGTCCCATTTAATAATACATTTATTGTTTGATGATGATGTGTAGTTGACAAAATGGTAACTGCTCCAGTTTCCTGCACTCACTGTAGATATGAAGACTAGAGGTGTCGTCTCCTTTCGCCACATAAGGGAGTAAATCATTTAGAAGGGGCTTCTGTCATGTTCTGTAGTGCTAGAGGAAAGGCTGGACAGAAACCTGTATGTAAAAAAATAAATCAATACTCACTACATAAAAATCCATCATTTTTAAGACATTGTTACAAACATAGATAATTTTTTTAAAAGCCTCTTTTTATCCTCCTAGAGCATAACTCGACAACTGTTCAATACTTGTTCATGAAACTTCTTACACATGACAACAAAGTACTGTATTTTTTCATTTCCATGGTTACAAGTATATTCTGTGAATGGTGTTTGCTTCAGATGAGGGTTTCTGGGGCATTACTCAAAAATGGTTCATTATTTTTCACAATTTCTTATGTACACATCTCCCATGTACTGGAGAGATGCCTTTTCACATTTTGGAAGGAAATTTCAAGCATGTATTTATTTTAATTTTGAAAAAGTAATTTTTTCCAGATATGCTATAATCAAGAATTGCAGCTAACTGGACAATTTAAACCGTTTCTTCTTAACCGTCTTTCTACAATTAAATGCAGCCATGCTGGGGGGGATCCTTCATGTTGTTCATGTTCTGATTTCCATTTAAGAATAGGAAATAAACAAAATTAATAGGAAATATGTGTTTACTGGTGTTGATCTTGTCTTAAGCTTCATTTCTCACTGTCTCATGCAGGAGCTGTGACAAACGTCTGTGGAGCCACGTGGACGTGAGTCGGTGCAGCCCACTCACTAACCAGGCCCTGGCAGGCATCATCAAACGCCAGCCCATCTCTCTGGATCTGTCCTGGACCCCCTTGGCAAAGAGACAACTCAGCTGTCTGCTCACCAGACTCCCAGGTGCAAACACACACTAACACACACACACAGACCCCCCCGGTCCCTACATTTCTCATCCCACCTCTTCCTCCTCTCTCACTGTGTGCGTTCAGGTCTGAGGGAATTGAGGGTGACGGGTCTGTCCTGGTCCTGTCTCTCAGCACTGGTCTCCCCCACTCTGCCCTGCCTGCAGCTGCTGGATCTGCGCTGGTGTGAAGGCCTTAAAGACGCCCAGATTAAAGAGATCATCATCCCGCCTGGTCAGTAGCAGCACAAATGAGCTGCTTTTGTTTCTTCTTTTCCTTTGGCTTATTTCACGAGCCTACATCCGTTTGGTGTCTTATCGGCTCGCCCTGAGCCACAGTCTGATTTCACCATATGAGCCTGTAATCTCCACATTAACCTTTGCAGCTCAGGTGACTTTGTCTTCCATCTGGTTGTCGCTGTAGGTTCAGAGTCGTCCCGCAGCAGACTGAGGAACATGGTGACGCTGCGTCTGTCCGGTCTGGACATCAGCGAGTCCAGTCTGAGGCTGCTGCAGCGTCACATGCCCCAGCTGGAGAGGCTGGACCTGGCTCACTGCAAAGACATTACGGACTCGTCCATCGCCCTACTGGCAGCAGCAGGAAGTCACACTCGCAACAACCTCACTGAACTCACTCTAGCAGGTGTGTGTTGAAGCTCAGTCACGCTTCCACTTTATTCATTACATGCTTTTTCATCTAGCTGCTTCTTTGTTAGAGGTCAACAGCGGGACTGTCGACCTTTGTTGCACCTCATCGCCTGTATTAATACTGCAAGTGCTCCATGTAACAGGGACAGTAAATGATTGTTTTTGCCATGAGATTTTGTTGTTTGCCAAGAGCTGCTGGACACAAACACTGCTGTGTTATGTCACATGTTTTCTTTCAGATTGCCAGGGCCTCTTTATTGATACATGAATGACAGATCAAATGGGGGAATGAAGCAATCTGCTTTTGAGAAAAACCTATGACTCTGTTATACCCCTGCCAATAGGGCATATACTGTAGGGTTACTCTTGTCCGTGAGGTACGATCCATCCACATCTCCTCAAAAACCCATGGAGAAAGTTCAGTGAAATTTCACACATGCTTTGTCAGGGCCTTAAAGGTGTGCATCTAACTAGTTTCTTCAATTTGCTCATTTTTACGTTTTTAGCCACATTTGTACTTAAGTGAAGTCAGTTTGCTCTCATTCACGTATGACAGGCGTTATGGTCTGTCCACATCAGGACAAGAAAAGCACCTGTGTCCTTGGACACATTTTCTAGTTGAAAGTGGACTCCTTCTGTTTCCTAATGGTTGTACGGTGGTGGTGCTTTTTCACCAGAAGCAATAAATTGGCAGAGTAGACACCAGCGAAGGAAAGTTTCATTTAGGAGGAGAGCAGTTCCTGATGTGTCTGTCTGTGCAGGTTGCAGTGAGCTGACAGATGGCTGTCTGTCCTACCTGAAGCGTCTCTCCTCCCTGACTCTGGTGGACCTCCGGGGCTGTAAGAACATCAGCAGGCGAGCCTGTGACGCCTTCATCTCTGACCTGTCCCACGTCGTTCTCTACTGTATGATGGAGGAGAAGCTCATCCAGCGCATAGACTGACACCTTGTTACAGAGCTTTGTCAAATGTACTATTTTTTAATATGCTCCGCCTTTTCCACACAAAGGAAACTGCTCCAGAGTTCATGGATCTCATTGTCTTCTGATTCAGTGTGTAAATAAAAACTTGTTTGTCATTTTAGTCCGTTTTATTTAAATGCCGCCAAATCACAAAAGTTTTATCAAGGCGCTTTCCAAGAAGAGCAGGTCTAGACCGGCTCTTTGTTCTACAGAGACCCAACAATCCCCCAGGAGCAAGAACAAGGAGACAGTGGAGCGAGAAAACTGCCAGCTGGATTTGTGGAAAGGTGTATTTATGTACTTCTCACTGTTAGTGGAGTTAGGCTCGCAGTTTTCCCCCTTTCCTCTTGAAATTTAAATCAATGTTCATAGTTACAAGACTACAAAGAAATATTTTTCCTGTCAGAATTTTGCACTTCAGTCCTAAATAACACTGACTCCAGTGACAGCCTCTTCATATTGTACCTTGTGTTCATTTAGTAAATGTTTAACCGGGAGTCTGGGTCAATTTGAAACCACCTTTTCTTTATACAGACTGATGCAAAATGGATCGCTGCTTATAAGAAGTCTCTTATTTATCTGTCCCTACAGGATTTCGCGATGTCGTGATCACAACAATTAACTCAAATTCAACCAATCCCTGCGAATTCTGTGCGACCTTGCAATATTGTCCAATCATCGTAGTTTGCCGTGAGTTTCACCAATCATAGCTCTCTCACAGGTTGAGCCATTCTAGTACATCACCAAACTCACTTATTTGTTTCTGGTTGTGATGTAGACATGAATGTCTCACATTCACCAACAAAAGTCACAGCTACAGACCGTGCAAGGTCGCCAATTAACAAACAGATAAAATGTTTAAACATTACAGTGTGAAAGCTTTATTTGAATTAGCAACTGAACATGTAATGGAATCAAAGATCAGGGGTGTGAGAGAGAGAGAGAGAGAGAGATGGTGCCGTCAGGGGGGGGGGCTGCAGAGGAGAGGAACGGGCCGCTGAGGACGCCACTGTTGGTGTGGACTGGTGGCTTAAACCCAAGGAGGCACAAAGGAGGACTAACAGGGGGGTATTTTATATTTAGAGACTCTAGGAACTTTTAGGCATTTTTTTGTTTTACTTATTTTTATTGTTTTATTGTAATAAATCCCTTTTAAAAACTGTTTTGTCTTCTTTTACGGAGTCCTAGGGCTCTGACAGTAATCCCTAGGTGGCGTTGTCTGCATTTTAAATTAATTAGTTTGGTATTTTTTAAATATCAGGTTGTAACTTTTTTAATCGGTGGCCTCACAGATGCACTATAGCGGTTTGCTTAGATTTTTCCTTTTTTTTGGCTCCCTTTTGTTTTTGTTATGTTGTGTTCATGTTATGTGGACCAGTTTCATTATGACTTATATGCACTGCTCAAAAAAATGAAGGGAACACTTAATCATCACAGTATAACACCAAGTCATGTAAACCTCAGAGATATCAATCTGTCGATTTAGGAAGAACAAGTGATTGTGAATCAATTTCACCTGCTTTGCTGCAAATGAAAGTGACAACAGGTGCAATGGAGAGGCAAAAGCAAGACAACCCCCAAAAGAGAATGGTTTTACATGTGGTGGCTACAGACAATTGCTCTCTCCTTATCCTTCCTGATTCTTCTCTAGTTTTGTGTTTTGCTAGTGTTCTTGTCAGTACTGGTAGCATGAGGTGGTACCTGCAGCCCAATCAGGTTGCACAGGTAGTCCAGCTCCTCCAGGATGGCACATCCATATGTGTGGACGCAAGGTTTGCTGTGTCTCCCAGCAGAATCTCAAGAGCATGGAGGAGATATCAGGAGACCAGCCGTTACATGAGGAGAGCTGGACAGAGCCGTAGAAGGGCATCAACCCAGCAGCAGGACCGGTATCTGCTCCTTTGTGTGAGGAGGAACAGGAGGAGCACTGCCAGAGCCCTACAAAATGACCTCCAGCAGGCTACTGGTGTGCATGTTTCTGACCAAACTGTCACAACTATCAGTGGTTTGAATTCTTACCAGACCTCATGGTGCAGGATAACACTTATCACTGGTTGTAGAATAGTGCTGCATCATTGGAAAGCTACAGAAGATGTGCCAATGAAGGAATGACTCAACGAACTAGCTAAAATTTCTTCATGTGAAAAACTTTGTTATAAGATTATAGATAAGCAAGATATCTACATGAAAATATGGGGCCCTGTCACTGATATAGCCTGACTCACAAGGGAGGAGAACATCACTGTTGGAAGTGCCGAAAGAAAAAGAAAAAAAGAAGCAAATTACAAAATCCTTACAAAGACACAGATGTTCCAGTCTCAACGTTTATTACAAACCAAAACTACTTTCACATCTCTAAAGAAACACAAGAAGTACAATTGTGTGCTGAAACTGGCTGGGTGTGTGTTTCTGACTGTCTAGTAGCTCTTGGTGGTCTCATATGTATCAGGGAAAGGGAGGCTGACTTGTCCACTTCCAACCACTAGAGGCAGGATTCCAGCATTAGGAACAACATTCCATGACAGCGTCAGAGTGATGTTCTTATTGGCCCTGGAGACGAGAAAGACATGAGAGTCAGACTACATAGCAAATGCAGAAGAACATCCAGCCTGCAAAAACTTATGATTAAGATTTAGGCCCCATTAGCTGGTCATTCCTCATTTTATACACGATTGGTTGTGTGTGTAAGATAAGATAAGATAAGATATCCCTTTATTAGTCCCACAGTGGGGAAATTTACAGTAACACTGAAGAGTTATTAGCAGCTATTAATAAATGTAGTAAATAGTACAATATTTCTCTATAAAATGTTGTGAGAATAAAAGCAGAAAAAGGAAACACTCAAGTACAAGTACCACAAAATGTCTTTTAAAGCAATGTGACTCTTAGGCCTTCATCATAACTGGTATTAACATCCATCCTGAGTGATCCAATCACAAGTGGACAGCTCTGTGTAAAGGTGTGACCACACCCAAAATGCACTGAAATGCATTTGAGATCCAATGACTCAGACCACATTCTGTGGTGGTCTGGGCCACATATGGCCATGTTCCTTTAGCGGTGTGAACACTAATGTGTCCTGGGCTTCAGTGAAAGACCAACAACACAACTGACGACCTCTGAAACAACAAGAAGCCACAGACACAATGGATTGATTTCCATTGGGTTCACTATTCCAGTGAAGACTTGAAGCTGTCGACTTGTGATCGGATCACACAGGACAGATTTTAATTCCAGGCTGGAACAGGCATTTTGTGACACATGTATACATGCATCAAAATCTAATGGGCTGATGGCCGTTAAATGTGTAGTGTAAGATGTGCAGAGTGTGTGTGTGTGTGTGTGTGTGTGTGTCTAACCTGAGTCCATTCCCATCATCGAAGAAGAAGTATTTGGACTTCATATCTTTGAGGTTTAGTTTGGTGTTTTCACCTCGTAGGACAATTTTATCCCACAGCACCACCTGGTTCAGAGACTGACAAACACACACCAAATGTTTTTACTTTCAGTTTGTCCACTGGTCAACCAAAAACTTAAAAACAAAGGTCATTTTCACCTGTTGCACCTAAACACTTTACATAATCCCATCCCCACATCTGCATTACTAAAGCCTCAACGTTCCCGTGAAAACCATACACATACAACAATCAATATTGAGTTTACTGTCAGACCACAAACGAGACCACAATTTGCTAGTTACTCTTGTCATTACAGCAATTAAATGGTTGTAATGGGAGAAAGTCTATGATGGAGTTGGAACTGTGAGTGAGAGTGGGACCTGAATTTTGATTTAATCAACTTTTAGTGTTTGGCTGTGTGGCTGTGTCCATGGAAGTGGACACAAAGAGTTTATACAGACACACACATGCCCCAGTCCATGAGGAGAATTACTGCTGTAATCAGTGCTGATGGGACACACTAATAACTGATTGTGTAAAATGTTGTGTACTGCAGTCCTGTCACCTGAGAACTTTATAGTGCTTAAGTTTTTGGTGTTGTTTCTGTTGTCTCTTATCCCCCTGGCCCCTGCGAGACTGAACTGAGTGTACTTGCATGAATACAGGCTCTTTCTTTTTAGCAGTCAGTTGGAAATAAATATCAAAATCATCCTTCTTATGTGTTTTAAATGTGTGTTTTAAATGTGTTTTAAGTGTGAATTGAGTGTGTTCAGCCTGTCAAAGAAGAATTTATGTCACTGATGGGACAGACAATAAAGATTATCTATTCTATTCTATTCTAATGAAAACTGGAACAAGATGTGCTTCAAAAATAAACCTCACGATTTTGCAAATGCAAAAAATAAATATTGTAAAAAATTTCTAAATAGCAGAAGGCACCACTACAAGAGAAAGTTGATGTGTATGCACAATCTGTTCAAGATATATGAGGTAGTTTTAAAGCCATGGTCTGGACAAACACACAATAGCCCAAGATGAGCAATTTTTCACCAGAATGAGAAAAATAAAAATGTTCAAAATCCAAAAATACCACAAGGCTTCACTCTTGCTTATATTTTATGTGTCAGCCAAGTTTCAGGAAAAAATATCAAACGGTTTTCAGTCAGATAGAGCATTAACTATATTCATTATATGTAGGAACAAGAAGCGGGTTGTTATTGTCATGCAACACAAACTACCCAAGAAAAATAAGCAAATACACACAGTGGTGCATCTTTCATTCCCTTGAGCATATCTGGTATAAGTTCTGACAAAATGAACATTTTGAGCTTCATAAAGGTAGAGTAAGTGGCAAAGCCGTTTCCTGGGCTGCATTTGATTGTTTCGCTGTATCTAATAAAGTGGCCAGGGAGTGTATTGCTATAACAAGATTGTAAATTTAGGAGCGGAGTTTATCTATTCATGGCCATATTTCACTACGCAGACGCATTTATAGAACACATCACAACAACCGATGTCCGTCACACAGCTCAAGTGAACATGCTGTGCATGAACCTGGTCTGTTGATAATTCTACTTCTACATCATCATCCCTGCATGTCAGTCTGACCTTAGTGTGTGTGTGTGTGTGTGTGTGTGTGTGTGTGTGTGTGTGTGTGTGCTGACAATGACTTACATTGCTCTTTGTGGCGTACTCAGCAGACAGATAGAGAAAGAGCTGTTTAACGTTCCAGTCAAAAATTGGCTGCAAATGTAGGAAAAGCTGAGGAATAACAACAAAAACAGACAATTTACCCTGCAGAATGCAGAGCAGGTTGAGTTCTTTACCGTCTCTCATCACACAGAGAGCGTGTCAACATCATCTCATCGGCGCATGAACTCCGGATTCAAACAGGCCTATTTCTTATGGACTTCTGTAGACAGAACTGAACGATGAGATGGACTGTGAACCACAGCATACATATGTCATTTTGAGTAGCAGTATTCTAAAGGATATCAGCTGAGAGGTCAAAGGTGATGAAACCCAGATCACTGCGCTCTCTTGGTCCTGTGAAGTCGTCGACGTTCTTCCTGTTAACCCATGAGAGAGAAGGATGAAGAAAGAAAAATGAGTAAGGAAACAGAGTGAGAGAGATCTAAAGGAAATAATTTTATGGATTATTGCATTTACCACAAAATCTACATAATCTGTTATCTGCTTGAATTTCTTTGCTTTGAATAAAACTACACTTCCCTTACATTTACTTTTCCCTGATCTGTTTCCATTCCATGAAAAACATTTTACTAATTTAAGCACTGCACTTTTTGTCTGATATGAAATAGTTGATCTAGTTTTAAAGTTTAGTGTGACTGAGTGTTACTATAAAATGTTTGTCATGATACCAACATGATTTTAACACGTAAAGTTTGAGGATGAATCAACTTTTTGTTACTGTTGCCTCCACCAATGAGGACATGTTTTCACCGTCTGTCTCTTGGCAGGATTACTCAAAAAGTTATCAACGGATTCTGAAGAACTTTTTAGGAGAGGTAGCCTACGACCCAACAATCATTTTCATCAATCCCTTATTTGGTGGTGATCTGGATCATCATCTGGATCCACTTTTTTTAAGTATTCTTTACCATTGCAGGATAGGGGTAATTACAAGAGTTTCATGGATACTTTACATGGATAATGTCTACAGTGATTGGACAAAAATGACACGATGACATCACCATAAGATCTAGCACACTTCAGAGACTGATCTGGATGCATGTCATATTCTGGATCTGGTGATCCAGAAAATTCCCTGCTGTGAAATTAATAATAATGATACAGACTGAACTGAGATCAGCTTGTAGCTGAAACTGTGCTGATTCAGTTTGGTGTCAAATTTATCTTCAAAAGTTCCTGATCTAGATCCTGAAGAAAACCACCATTAGTGAGTTTTTCTAGAATAACTATCAAACTAATAATGATACCAATGTGATCCAGATTCTAGGGGCAGGTTTTCATGGTCCAGGAGTCACATGATGAGGGTCACACTACCAGGGGACTGATGGTTTTACTGTAGGTGCAATGACATAATGGGGGAAACTGAGCTGCCTCAGTGCCTGAGGTTTGCACTAAGTGCTGTTTATTGTTCTTATTGCAGTGCAGTTTATGCACCAAAAGCAAAGGGTTTTCATAGTATTAACCTTTTTAGTAAATGAAATTTCTAATATACCTGGATTTCTTAATTTCAATCATATCCTAATTTTACTTCCATCATGAAAAATAAGTTTTCTTCTGCATCTGTTCCTTATGTTGCTTGTCTGATTATTTCTTAAAGACCCAATGCACCATATTAACCAATGTGTTATGGTCAGGCAGATGTGAGATGTTATATGAAGCATACTGCAGTGGCAAGCGCTTCAAATCCGTCGGCATTCAGTCCACATTCACATTTGAGGTATTTAATTCCAGCCGAACAACCACAGGAGTTTCACACACTGTGAATATCAAGATGTTAAGTTTAGCCGAAGACCACCTCTAACAGGTAGTAGAGTGGCGTCTAAAAACACCCGTAGTCTTTCCTGTGTACATATCAACGTAAAGGCCATTAAAGGATCGGTATATTGACATATATTACATCCATGACACCAAACCGTGAAAGCACCAAATGCTAACAGCTGTCGAACGACGGTGATTCTTACAGCATGACTTTAGCGACGTGTATATCCACAGGAACTCTTCTGTCTTTGAACGCTGTCGTAACAAAACAACCGAAAGTTAAGGCCGCCATGACGCTCAGAGAGAAGGCGAACAAAGAGTTGGCTCTCGACAGAACAGTATTCATATTTAAATAACAGCTACAAGTACAGGAATGTTAGGAATAACAGTATATCTATACTATAACAAATGTAATACGCAGGCTGAACGCGGAAGCTAGCTATTGGATTCTTTTCTTCTTCGTCTTCTTCTTCTTCTTCTTCTTGTGTGGATTATTGGTGTTGGCAAACAACAAAATGGAACATTACCGCCACCAATTGGGATGGAGTGTGGATAGGAATGTTTAATATTTGCATACACCCCATACCACCAACCCCAAAAAATACAATAAAACAAAATAAGTAAATAAATAAATATCAAGCAAATAAATCACATCCTCTCAATCAAATTGGTTGCTCTAAGATATTGTAATATTATTTTATAACACTCATATGAGTTCTTTTGTAAAATAACAATTAAATTAGATTGTACTTCAATTTTCCTTGGGTCTTGAATCTTCTTTGTGCCTCACATTTCCCTTTTATGTTTTCCCATTTTGAATAATGTACGACTTAATCCTGTGTCCAAACCTGTCTTGATATGACCGTCTCCTCTCTTCTGACCACCGTCCTTTCCACTCTTCCTCCCATTGCTTTTGCCATCTTTTCTTCAATCTTTGCTGAATGATGCTCTTTACTTCAGTTCTGCTGCAGCCAACTTCCAAATCAACCTGATTACGTTTTGTGGCTTCTTTTGCGGCTTTATCTGCCATTTCATTTCCTTTAATACCAATATGTGCTGGTGCCCATAGAAATGCTACTGTTAATCCCATTTGAATTCTATATAATATTTGTTGTATTTCTTTTAAAATGTCTGGTCTGCTGTCTGATTCGAAGATACAGCCCCAGATGCACTGGAACACATCATCACTGATGTTCCTGAGATCATCGGGGGTTTCGGGTCTTTCAATATCATACCCCTTCACTCAGGCAACCCAGCCAGGGTTGATCAGGCCCTGACTTGTGTCCCGACAGCACTGGCTCACGGATCACTCCTCCTGATCCAACCCAGCCAGGGTGAAAACAACACATATCATGTATATGGGCAGGCCAGGGGGGCGGTGGTTGTTATGCCCCTGTCGCCCGCCCTTCTCTGGTGGGGTATGTGGCATATTTAGTATATCATTGATATCTTCCTCATTCTGTAATAGTTCATTTTCTGCTATTATAGTTTCCCTCCCTCTTTTCCCTTCTGCACTAATATTGTCTGAGCTGTGTATTTTAACAAAAGTTTTAACCAGCATTTCAGCTTTCTCATCTCACTGCTGTTGTTTCACCATCATTTAATACTGGAAACCCATAATTTGTTTTTATCCCATTCACTCTATTTATCATTCTCCAATTTTTTTCCAATTTTTGTCTCCCTTCCCGCCGAGTTAAAAAATTTCCTCCAAGAAACCGTCTTTGCATTTTTTATGACTCTCCTAACTTCTTTGTGTTTAACGTCGGTAGCAGGCTGTAGTAGTGTATAGCTGACACCCTTTGGTCTGGAATAATCGCTGCTATGGCTTACAGTCTATTATGAGCATCTAACAAAAATAAATTAAAAATCAAAAAATAAATAAAATAAACCTCAGATCATTTTATCTAGTCCTGTTGTACTCAAAAGGTCAAATACATAGCTGATGATTTTATCTTTTGATGGCTTACTCAGGTTAAAGTGGGAACCCTATATGTAATTAAGTACATTCATATTTTATTTCATACTTAAAATATGTACAACCTCATTTCATCATTTTCAGAACTATGACATTATGATGACAGGCTGATACCAGAGCTGATTCACACACTGACAGCAGTGCCGACAGTAAAGTCATGTGAATGAAACGAGTTTTGTTTGGTTAGTTTGTTCATGCAAAGTGATCATCAGTAGCACTGTTACCACGTCGTTTAATTCAGGTCCAGTTCAACTACATGACAGCATTTCTATACATTTTATTATGTGAATAAACAGAACAATTGTAAAAATGAACAACAAATATTAATTGTATTTGTTTCAATTGTTGGACCGTAACGAAAATTGGCACAAATCTAAATGAGAAAAATTGATGCTAACCTTAAGTGATGTTTAACCTATATGTGACCACAGTGCTCATGTTCACAGTCCTTGCTTTATTTTGTGTTTGTTTTAGAACAGATTTAAATTTAGATATTAGAAATTAACAAAAAACTTCATTGAAGAGATTTGTAAAGAATTATCAGTGCAACATTTGTATATATTTGTAAAAATGAACAAAAGAAACTATGTAGAAAAAACATGTATTCAAAAACATATAAAGGTGAACTTTTCCGTGTGGAACGGCTGTGTTCAGCAGACGTTCTTGCAAGAACCCATTTCATCACGTATTTTCATGGATCCCGCTGGGCCTAAGGAGGCCCGACGAAAGAAATGACCATCAGTGCTGACATTTTGTTGAGTTACATACAGTTCTGTACATCATTATATTTTCGTTAGAGGACACATCGAGTTTCTTATGACCTTTTTTAATGAGTTGATGGATCCATTTAGATCCCCAGTAAGCAGTGATGTGATATTCACGGGGTCATTGTTGCCAATAGTTATCAAACACTGTTAAAGTGGGTGCCAGGTGCAGATAATCTGCAGTCCCTCACCTCTACAGCAGATGCCACCTTGGGTTTACTCTGATGATGCTCAATGCCACCTAACAGGTAGACATGCAGTCATAGCACAATAGTGTGAATGATATGCTGCAAATCACAGCCCAGGTCTCGTTGTCAAAACTTTTTAGAAAACTGATCAAATTTGCCTTGGCATCTGACAAATCTGACTTATTGCATATTGACAACCTGTGTGGTATATTTAGAAGTGCGTCTGCAGTCCCTGCCACACTGCCTCTCCATGCTGCTCGCACCTTGCCTGAGTGATAGAAGATGAATACTGCTGTGGTGATGCCATGACCCGCCCTACTCGGCCTGATTGGCTTGGCATGACAATGGCGTTTCTCATGTAATCAAAGGTTTTGGCTGCTGGAGGCACTAAGATGCTACTTTGGTGAATGATAGAGGTGTAAAGGTAAAGTGTAATCAAGCCTTTATTTCTTTAACAAGACTTTTCTTTTAGATATTTGTAACACTATGTAACAGACCCATGGTGCAGATGACCATTACAGCTCTCGAGTGAAATAAAAAGAAAAGGATTTGCACTCATGTGTAGCTATATCATCCTTGAACTGAAAGGTAACATTACCAATGTAGCTGAGGCTAAGCTAAGCCATAAAGAGCTATTTTGTCAAGGCTTAATTGTCACATTATGTTAGGGTTTGTGTATTGAAACTAGGGCTGTGACAATAACCAGATTAGTCGTGTGACACCTACCAGAGGGTTGAGCGCATTACCATGATCACTGTAGTTTTTATTTTTTTATTTTGGTGTGTGTGTTTCTTATTTTGCTGGTCAAAGCTACAGGAATGCATATGGTGTGCTACATGAAATATAAACACATTAGTGCTGTGGATGTTTGTGCGTAATGACTTAAGGGTCTATCCACATCTTCTCAAAAACCGCTGGACAGAATTCAATGAAATTGAACACATTCTTTGTAGAGGCCGTAAAGGTCTGCATCTCATTTGTTTCTTCCATTTGCTAATTTTTACACTTTTAGGCAAGTCTTTTTGCTCACACTCAGGAGGTATGGTCTATCAACATCTTCTAAAATAAATGTTTAAAAATCATTGGGTAGAATTCAATGAAAATTCCATGATTGTTTTGCGGACTAAGAAACCTCATCGACAAGGCAGTAAGTAAATGATGACTGAATTTTCATTCTTGTGTGAACTGTTATTGAGATGGTGGTATATCTTTAAGGCAGCCGAAACTCGATATGTCTATTGAATAATTGCTACTAATAGATACTATTTACCAAAAGTTACATATTTTTGCTTTAAAGATATTAAATGGAAAAAAACCCACAACCCACTCACACTGTTGGGCATTCTGAGTTAAAGTGTCAGAAAAGAGAAAGAAAGACTGAACACAGTTGTAACATCAATGCTATTTGTTAAAAACCTTTTATTAAGATATTCAGATTTTTTTTCTCCTCATTTTTAATCAATCTGGTTTCTTTTTGTCTTTACAGTAGTTAATGTGCAATTTATTACTGGGTCACAGTTAGGAATTCACATAGTTATTGGCACTTGGAACACAATGGGGAAACACTGCATGTACACAGGGCAGGGCAGTGGGGTGGCGGGAAGGGGTATTGGGCTGATCGGTTGGATTGGCTGGGGGTAAAGATTGGGGGTGGGGGGCAGTGTGTATGTGGTAGATTGAGGTTGGGTATTTTCGTTGACATCAGAACACTACTGAATTTTGAATTTTTTAGACTTTGTTGTTTAATAGCTGTTTAATAGCTATTATATAGCATTAGCTATTGTAATTTTTCTGGGTTATGAAGAATAATAAACAATAATACCTCATGCTGCGAGTGCACACCTAACAATCAAACTTGGGTAGTGCTTCTATGTCTTAATGTACAGCTTATATATTTATATATTTATAGTGGAAAAACGAGAAGAAGTTCTGCACAGTATTTTTCGCCCAACAACACCAGAGACAAGAGGACAAATAAAAAATAGTCATCCATGGTTGCGATGATTATATATAAGCACACACCCCATTTTGTAGCACGATTCTGAGGTAAGACTGTGTTGAAATGGACTCTCAACTTCTGTCCCGCTTCTGTAAAAACACTGCGCTGTATGCATTCATATGGTCCGAGTGTGCTCTGCTGAGGCTCCCGGGGTTTGTTCCTGAAAAACAAAGATGTACCTGCTTCATTACGGCAGCTACAGTGGATCAGAAGCTGCTCGCAGCGCTGAGATATCTGTGGAGATTAAGGTCTGCTATGGCTGAGAGCTCCCGAGGTAAACTGGTACTTTTTGAAAACTGCATCAGTGACACGAAGACACACACACACACTTCCTACAACACATCTCTAGAGTCCGCAGGGGGGGTGTGTGTGTGTGTGTGTGAGCTTCTGTATCTCAGAGGTTTGCCCGTTTTGTATTCATTTATACATGTACAGTATATTTATAGATATGTGTGTGTTTTGTCTCTGGTGTGTGGGGATTTGGGAAAGAGTGGAGTAAATGTTTCTGGATATAAGACTACACAGCAGGAAAAAGACGGGGGAGCTTGAAGGTTGTGAGGGGAATGGTTGGGTGGGGGTTGAAGTTAGAGTAGGGCAAATGAGTGGAGGGGAAACTTTGCCACTTTTCATTCAATTGAAGACACAACGTTCCTCTAGAGTTTCAGCTGAGTCTCTACACAGAAAAAAAATCCACCCTTTGTGGATGAAAAAAACTGATCGGGTATCAAGTGTTGAAATGTTTTGCTGCGTTCACACACTTTGGCCACTTCTCAATCACTCCTACGTTTACCAGAATGCATTAACTTTCTATAAAATGTGTTGTGGCTGGCATGTTGTTTCCTGTTCACTCTGCATCTCCTCAAAATCAGACAATCTTTCCCTGAGGGAAATTGTACAATGCATTAGGAAAGAAGCCTTTGGTTTTCAACATTTAAGCTGGGCTAATCTACTTTTAGACTGAGAATGGCTGAAATGATGCGATCTTATTCCATAGCTCGCAAGAGTAATTTTGCATCTTTCAGCACCAAACACCAGACGGGAAAGGTTGGTGGAAAGTCTTTTTTAGCTTAAGAGAGTGATACCTTCCTCAGGAGGTGAGGTGAGTGAAACATGAGTGAATATTTGACTTCATCAGGTGGCCGGAAACACGATGAATGCTAATATTCCTCAGTGTTGTTGGCAGGATGTGTTGGATGTACCCCCAAGAGGGTAAAAAAGCGAGACAAGAACACTGTTGAATGCAAAAAATGTGATTTCCAACACCGTTGTCGAGTGTTTGAGGGTGATTTTTCCTTTAACATTTATACTGGCTTTAAACTTTTGTTACAAGATGGCAAATATGACCTTTAATCAGTTCATGCATTTGTCCATGCATCACATATGACATCATTAGTCAAACCAGACATTTTGACAGAACTAATAGTTGAAGGGGCATCAAAGGCGTCCATCTTTCCTTAATTTTGACATCAAAACAGATAATCTGCCTGATTATCAGTCTGCAGCCCTTTTCTGAAGAGAATCTTTGATTGTGGCTTTTTGCCACACTCCAAGTTCAAACTGAAAATACTTGCAGAGTGAACATACTTGGTGGTTTTTACTGGGATCTAGACCTAGAAATGATCCGAATTCAATTTGGTTTCTGTGTAGGAACCCTGTCTGAATCAACTCCAACCTTCACCTTTTACCCCTCACCCAACTGAACTTTTAACTACTCCCCCACCCCAATTCAGAGGAGAGTTTGCTCCCATTCCCAACTGGGGGGAGAAAGGCCGACGATGGGCACGTCATCATTTTTACAGTTAACAAAATGTCACAGAGAGAAAATAAACATACAAAAAAGGAATAATAGTACAAAAAGATAAAAACAACAAAAATAAGAAAGTTACCAAAAGAACCCTCGCATTATGTCTCGTTCCCACCCACTGCACTAAAGTCCACCTCAGACGCAGCATCCGAGCCACAGACAGGAAGTGACATAGTGAGCATGCTCAGGAAGGTGCAGAGGGCTTTGGCTCCCCAGGACAGTTGAGCACTCGCCCAAAGGTGCTTTTTTTTTTTTTTAAAGATTATCCACTCTCTCCTTGTCACCTTTGTTCCTCTCTGTGGCTCGACAGCTGAGGCAGAGATGAGGAGTCATAAACAGATGGACAAATTTGTGGATGGATGAGTCAAAGCTCAAAAACAGCTGCAGGGCTCTTTTCTCTTGGAAGTCTTGTCAGTAACTTTGAAATCTACCGACAGCTTTATTTGGCATCTCGGCCCACATGTGGTGGACGTTTCAGGCGGGTTTGCGTCTTGTGTCAGATTTGTAAAATGAGCAGCAGAAGCTTACAGCGGCCTGCTGTTAAGGTGCTCTAATAATTACAGTGATCGAGACTCTTAATTACAATCGTAGCTTGTGTAGGATCACTGCCTCTTGGGATACTGCCCTCTGGTGGAGTTGGCAAGTACTGCGGCCACTGAGTTACTGCTCCCCCCCCCCCCCCCCCCCCCGAGCCGCAGTAGCTGCATTTAGCCACCAAGTGGTGTCTTAGGAAAAAAACAAACATTCAAGCAGCAGTAGCTTATGCTTTGCAGAAAAGCTGGTTCAACAACCAGGTCAAGTAAACTTACTTTGGGCTGATTTCTAATGGAAGTTTATGTAGGCTTGGCTAACAACAGCATTCAAATCGTCACAAGACAATGGAGAGATAAATTTGATCCATGAAGAGATTTTTTTTTTTTTAAACAGACATTCAGACTTGTAGCCTTAAAATGATGTAAGCCCAACAGTGTTTTGTCTCGACTGTCCATCCATCCATCCACAAGGCGGTCCATCTCTTGTCGACCCCAATTACAGCTGCAGTACAGTAAAAACCAAACATCTCATCCAGCATTTAAGGCCCAACCCCCATCCCTCCCGCCCGCAGCACCTTGGTCGTACAACAATCCAAAAATATGTGGTTCTCTTTCTCTAAACTATTTTACAGATAACCATGTGTCCACTTTCTCTTTTCGTATTTTTTTTTTTTTTACACATCTTGGCAACTGGTGTTAAAGTTGAATTTTTAGTAGCATTGCTCTTAAAAATAACTACAGTACACTAGCTCAAATGTTGACAACATGAACACAAAAAATGCAACAGAAATTAAACGTGAATGCTTAAAACAAACAAACAAAGAAAAAAAACAACAACTTTGAAATGTGTAAAAAAGATCTTCTACAAGTACAACTCGACTCGTATCACTTTGAAAAAAGATCGTCTGCTCTGGCCACACTCAACCTCGAGGAGTAAAACTGCTGAGACGTAGCTGCCCTACAAAGAGGCAAAAAGCTGCAACCTCACAGGTCAAAAGTGGATATAATATTTATTTTTCTTTTTAAATATCCCTTCATATACAGCCTGGATGGACCGAGCTTTACGGTTTCACTCTGATGTTCTAGTTTTGCCTTTTGCAGGACATAAAGAGAAGCTCTGTGAAGTAATTGTGCTCTCCTTTTACCTCTCAGTAGTGCTCAGCTGCTGGCTCGTAACATGTTCTCCCAATCAAAGAGGAAACAAAACAGACACATACCACAGGAAATCTCTCTTTTGCTGTGCTCTTTACAAGTATACCAAATTTCTCTGAAATGTGTCTTCCAAACCCTCTGCACTTAGTTGGCAACCCAAGGCTCCAGCAGAACAGGCCAAGTACCGACAGCCAGCAGAGTCCCGGACAAAAAGATCATTGGATCTCCCATAGCCCTCTACAATCACAATCTTCTACATTCTTTCTAAAGTCTTGCACAGTGTTAAAAGTTGCTTTTAAAAAGAACAAAACTTCCATTTTAAATTCCTACCTTTGTTATAAGACTAAACCCTATGTTTAGACAGACTAAAAACAACACGGGGGTCTAATACTGCTACTACCTGTGGCTTATGTGACTGTGGTGAATTTAAGGGGTAAACTGATGAAAAAAACCTAAATTCTGAGAGATATATATATATATATATATATATATATATATTACTCACAGTATTGTTTTTATCTAATGAAATTCTGAACATTTTTAATCAGAGCTGCAACTAATGATTATTATGCTGCTTATTTCATGCTTTAATTAATGTCCCTTAGCCAAAGGGGATGTCTTCAAACAGCTTTTCGTGCTTCACCAACAGTCCAAAAATCTTTAGCCCTTTTTACGGAGATTGCCCAGAATCACTGTGACGAAAACCTTTCCCTTAGCCTTTGCTTATTTACAATGAACAAAACAACGGTGGCATTAACGCCACCCCGGCGTGCGATTTTAGATGGCATGCCGGCATCCCGCATTAAAAGGCATGATGTGTAGCATCGGCGACATCTGGTTCCACATATTACATACGCATCTAGCAGCGCTTTCTGAACTACGGAATAACGTGGCAAATATAATCATGCAGCATCTTGTCGCATGGTGGTTGATCTTGTCCCCTGCTCGTCATCAAAACATCACACCCCCGTCCTGTCCTGCCGCAACACTGCCCACCTCCTTTAACAGAGATGTCAGTTTGGTGCAGTTACTGCTACCCTGACCCCCTGTTAATCCTTTCACTTGTAACCAGAACAGTGAGGTGGAATAAAGGCGCAACAATCCCGCCTCAAGGAGGCTGTGTAAAAGTATAATATATTGAATATGATAGTATTTAAACTGGAGCTCAATGGATGCGGTAGCTAGTGATTTTCACTCAAAATTAAATTAATTTTCTGTTTACAAATGAATACAATTCAATTACTGTTATTATTGAAATTAAACAGTCTGAGAAGGGAACAGCTGAACACGCACCCTGTGATAGATTGCATTTTGTAAGATGTTGCATTGAGTAAGTGATACTGTCCCACTAACCCAGTATCAAGATCCTAATTCAGAAATCCACCGTTTATCCTGACCTCTAATTCTCCAAAACAGATGCGGATTGCCAGGTGTTCAACATTAACACACAGTGACAACAGCTGGGCAAGTTGACTGACAGTGACACTAAACGCCACATCTTTAGCGGCAGTAAAAAAAAAAATGTCTTCACATTATCATATCGCAGTGCTTAAAAAGGACAGTGGGGATAAAACATTCAGCCAAATGTGTTTCTGGACAGGAGACATTTTCTCCACTGTTTCACAGACATTTAGTGCAACTTCACCTTTGTGGGGGAAAAAAAAATGATCTCCCTTATTCTCAAGACAAATCTTAAAATTTAAATTTTCGGACGATCATATATAAGCACACACGACCCTTGTTATCGTCCAGTGAATGAGCCTCTGGCTGGGATCATTTTGACTGATGTTTTTCTTCATTAAGCCTAGACCCCAGCCCTCTGCAAAAAATGGCATGCTACATAAATAAACAAGCACAAAGGTATTTATCTTGGTGGCACAGGGCCAGGGAGAGACAATCACCTCCTCCTCCTCCTCCTCCTCCCTGTCATTAGCCTCCTCTCACTCCTGTCTCTTTGTCTGTTCGCTCTTGTGACGGCAGACTGCCGCAATGCCTCATCTGTTCGGTGAGATTCTTCAAAACATCTCCTCCATGGGAAGAGCAGCAGCAGCACCTCCTTCTCCTCCTCCCCTCACTGCACAAGTCTAGAATGACTGCAAATTTTTTTTTTTGACCCCATTTGGTCACTTGGTTTGACAGTATGGTCGATATTTGCATCATGATTGGCTGCGTCTCTCATGTGGCCACCCCAGCCAGAGGAGTACAGGGACAGACAGACCTCCCTCATCAATCGCCTGGTTATTAAAGGTGCAGTAAACACAGACATCAAACAATTTCACCAGTGTTCCTCTCTCACACACACACACACACACCCACACACACACACACAAAGCACTGATGCGCCTGGTCAGATGAACCTACACCAATTTATTTGCATATTTGCATTTGAATAGCTCCCATGCATACACACATGCATGCACACACACACACACACACACACACACACACACACACACACATGCGTGCACACACACGCAGCTAAATATTTGGCAGTCCCATCTGTTGTTGTAGACAGTAAACACTCACAAAGATACAGATGCACGGGTCAGAGTTTGACGGGGATTTGTATTCTGTGAAGAAAATGGAGTCGATGCAGAAAGGAAGCAATGGTGGATGGAAAACGATGGTTTACGTAATGAGCAACAAGAGGCTGACACTATTTAGTTCTTTCCTGTGGGCGTGTCATGGAGACAGACCGAGGCAGATAGAAGTGTATACTTGATGAAGAGATGAGGCAAAAAGAGACGTAAACAAAGAAAATATAAAACAGAAAGAGGCAGGCGAGGGCAGAGAGGGGGGGGGGAAGAACGGGAGACTTTACAAGAAAACTAGAGATGTAGGGGGAAGAAATGATGTGAGCCCTGGCTGCAGATGTGCCGCTGACCCATGCAGGAGTGCAGGAGGTTTAACCATGCGCTGACAGGATATTTATGGAGGGAATTGGAGGACGAAAAAAAAAGTGTAGAGAAGAGACAACAGAATTGTTGATGTACTGCTTGGCTTGTTTTACGCTGAAATGGTTTGTATGAAAAGTGCTGGTCCAGGAACAGTAGAGCTGCAGCTGTAACGTGAGACACAGCTGTAATACATGTGCGGCTATGGCACAGATGTATAAGTCTCTGGACACAGATATGTGACTCTGCAGAGTTGTGTGTGCGTGCAAGGCAGAGGTGGCAGACAAAAACAAACAGCTACTCATCTCAGCGTCTGTGAACATACCACCCACTCATACGCACACACACACACACACACACACACACACACACACACACACACACACACACACACACACACACACACACACACACACACACACACACACACACACACACACACACACACACACACACACACACACACACACACACACACACACACACACACACAGACCTTGCAGACCTGAGCACCCAAACCACCCACACACAGTGACAGACATGCGCAGTCGTCACATGAAGCCAGACATACACGTATGCAGCACATATATTGAGATGCAGACCCAGTCTGGCATAGGCATCCGCATTACACACACACACACACCACAGACAGACACACACACACACACACACACACACACACACACCACACACACACACACACACACACACACACACACACACCACAGACAGACACACACACACACACACACACACACACACCACACACACACAGGCTCTTTCGAGTGAGGAGGCAGACATTAAAATGCCATAAATGGAGATGGAGGGAAGCGGGCGGGGAGGAAAAAACCTGCATGCATACATTATTATGCACACACACACACACACACACACACAAATTAAAAACACACTACACACTATATTTGCCCACAGATTTGCGCGCGTGCACACACTCGCACAGAAACACACAGCTATGTACACATGATACCCTCCCCCAGGGAGGCTCAGACTGTCCTCTTCTTCCCTCTCTATCTCAGAATTCACTTCTCTCGTTTAAGGCGGCACTTTTAAACAAAGCATTGGAACAAGGAGGAAGATTTTTTTTAAAGAGAAAAATAAAACAATGTGCAAATGATTTCCTATCCCCCCCCCGCCTTCTCTAATAACTCTCACTTGTCTCTTTCTTTAAATCTCCCACTTTTTCTCGCCTCTTTTCTCAGTTAATGAACTTGGTTAGGTCTCCACGGATCGTACCATGTGCTCCAGAGTTCAGGGTGGGGATTTTTTTTTTTTTTTTTTAAAAGAAGATACATCCTTCCACCTTCTGACTGTGGGACCTTTAGGTGCTTGTATCAAGACAAAGGGTTTGACTGTTAGCCTTTATTAAAAAACTAAATAATAAAAAAAAACAATATACATGCAATTATATTTAAAAAAGGGTCATGTAAACATCTTTCCTAAAAAAAAAAAAAAGCCTTGCTGTAAAAAGCAGACATTCTGTTTTATAACACTGGTCTACAAAACGGGTTTAGTTCAAGACGACGCCTCAAAGGCTGTTTTTGGTTCTAGTCCAGGGTATTTCAACACACAGCGTTTCTGTGTTTTGCTTCAGAGACGCTTTAACAACAGACCCCTAACCTTGAGGAGCTGTGTGTGTGTGTGTGTGTGTGTGTGTGTGTGTGTGTGTGTGTGTGTGTGTGTGTGTGTGTGTGTGTGTGTGTGTGTGTCAGTCCAAACATCAATATAAAGCTGGGACACTGAGCAGTTCACCACGGCGGCCTCGACCCATTTCTGATGTCATACTTCTCCTTATGTAAAAGGAACCTAAACAGTCCAAACTCCAATAAAAAAGCAAACCCAAAAATCCGTCCGTAAATACTAATTTCCATTGAGGTTGTCGCGTTACCAGAATTTAAATTTCAATACAATATTGGTGTAACAAATGTATACTACCTGTTTTGATACCAGAGCAAAAAGGGGGGAAAAAATCCTTAACACATTTGTTACTATCTGTACAGCCTTGGGTTGAAAATTTGATTGGAGATGGTTTTTTTTTTTACCTCTGCCAATGAGGTAAATTGATAGCTTGTCCATTTGTCTGCTAGCACTTGACAGATGCTCATAAAAGTGGGTGGGTTGGGCATGTTACAACAAAGAACCTATTCAATTTTGGTGGATCCAGATAAAACGGCAGATTCAGGAAACGTTTCCACTTAATTGGCTCTTCAAACCATTTTTGTCAATTATGCTTGAACTACTTGATGGATTACCATGAAACTGGGCGCAGGAGTGGCCACTGTCCCAGAGAAGGACCCACTGAATTTTGGAGTAGATCTGGATTAAAGGGGTGGATCCATGATTTGTTTCCACTTTCTTAAACAATGCAGAAACCCAGAGGGCAGCCCTTTAGATTCAGATCTAAAGGGCTAGATTTAGATTAGGCTCTTAACTGTTGGACCATGGCGGATATGAGCTCTACTTAGTGCCTTTCCAGTTTTGATTGCTCTGATAACATCAAATGCCGATGTTGTATTGTTTAAACATCTGGTATTGAAAAAAGTATCAATACTTCAATGCTTCTGACAACCTTAATTTCCACCATTATGAATGTACCGTGTACAAAAACAAATCTTGCATTTCATGCAACAGGGACCAGTAACTTGGTGACGTGACAATTAAGAGACCTCACAGCAGTCACCATCTTGACTTGGACTCTGACTCTCACTTTGGTGTGAGGCAATAAACCACCGTCTGTGGCCTGGATGTAATTCAGCCCCCACATCATCCTATTTGAATCTTCCACCGATGATGTTGGATACACAAAGAATCTATTCTGAGATTCGTCCTGCTGTGTTCCTAAACTAATGCGCAGTCCATAGATTTACAGTTGTCTAACTTTGCTCACACTATTGCTTTCATTAGGTCAATAATCAGTCCCCAGTGTCAAACAGACAGATATGTCAAAGACAGACTTTATATCAATTGTCTGGGATTGATTTTTTTTAAAAAGAGAAACTGAAACTAAAATATCAGCGGCACGAAATCAAGCCGTTCAACTGGAACCCGCTCGATTCAACCTCAAACTGAACCACAGAAAACGAGCCCTCTCAGGGGTTTTGCTGCTCAGTGATTCCAGCTATTCTGTGCAGGTCAGTCAAAGATCTTGTTCTGTATTCTTCTTTTTTTTCCCAAAAGCTACATTTCAGCCACGCGAGTATCAATGTCGGCTTTCAGGGTTGTTTCTATGCCAACATTTTCCTGCGATTTCAATTATTTAACAGCTTTCTTTTCAATCCGTCCAGGAATTTCAAACCAACAAACTTTCACCCACTCACCTTTCGACTTAACACGACATAAATATAAGGTGAATGTATGCATGTGCCAAACAACCGCCTCCCACACCTGCTTTGGTGTAATTCCCCTTAAATTCCCGTGTTGCCCTGGTGTACTCGAGCCATTGTGGCTGACAGTGCCCACATGTGTATAAGCGTGTATGTGTCCTCATCGCAGTGAAGGGTGAATGAATGGACCTTGTCTGTGTGAATACACACCATCTGGCCTCCCGCTCTCACCTCTGCTATGCCGGGCACAAAAACTGTGTGGTCGTAAACAAACACAAGCACACAAACACACACACACACCCCTACAGACGTAGATACTGTGAGCGTAGTAGTAGCCTCTGTTGCAAAAGGATTTTACCAACTACTATGAATCACAGACAGATACACACACACACAAACATAGAGCTGTATGCACCAATGCCTGAATTAGCACCTTTGTTCGTGCCAGCCGAGCACACATCCAGGCAGCAAAGCCTGAGAGGAAACTGCTAACTTGCTGGTATGTCTGCAAATAGTCTTGGTGAAAAATGAGCTGAGAACAAAAGAATATCACTGCTGTCTCCTCACACACAAATCACACCAAAGATCACAAGCAGGAACTGGTTTTCTTAACTTTCCTTCAGATAAAAAAAAAAAAGTAAGAATCACAATTGGCTTTCAGCTTGTATTTTTTCACCTTTTTCTACATTTTTCTAAAACCACCCCTCTTCTCTTTCTGATACGTACAAAAACAGTTCGATTGTACTCATACCGCAGGAAATAACAGTGCATTTATCACACGCAAACTTTTTAACAATCATTGGTAAAAGATTATCTCTCATTGAGGAGGCTTGGCAAAAAAAAAAGACACTAAAAAGGAATCATTAAGAATATAAACGCACAGAACAAAAAAAAATCTTAAATGTTTCGTGTTTTTGTTTTAGGGTCAAACAGCGGTTGGGGGAAAGGTTTTTAGTTAAGCAAACCATCTGCTCCCATCTACCACCACACCATCATCTTCTCAGAGGTGGAATTGGTGAGATCATAAACCATGTCAATATACGTATTCATATTCCGTTTCAAGCCCTGACCTCAGTAACCCTACTCTCTCAGAGAAGCTGTCCCACGTTCATTATGAAAAAAACTAACAATCAGGACTCACTCAACCCTCACTGACTTACACAGCTGTGGTCCGGATGCTTCTCCACGCATACATTCAATATCAAAACAACAGTGTTAACCGGAGTTTGGAGAAGGAAATATCACCAGGATTGCCCCCCCCAACCCACCCACTCCCCAGGGAATGTCTGTGATTGATTATGCTAAGAATAGGGCCTTAATGACAGTTCACACGTTTAAAAACATTTTAAAAAAAGCTGAAACAATCAGGACTTGAAAGGTGGCAGAGGAATGAGGAGTTGGGGGGGGTGTCAGTCCTGTTCCTCTGCCACCTTTCTCTCCATACTTAAACCTCTCTCTACCAGAGGAGAAAGGACAAACAACAAGAAGAGAGAACTGTCGACAAACAACCGAAGGAAAGCAGGGCAAACTAAACGAAAGAGGAGTAAAGGAAGAAACAGATCCCCACAACACATGGTGGCGAGGGGACAAGTGATCATCATGACCACGGTGGCCAACGTACTCATCACCCCATCCCTTCCTCCATTAATCTGTCTATTCATTCATCTGTCCATTCACTCCCTCAAAACAAAGTGCTGCCGTCTCCTCCTGTCCCCCGGAGGGTGTCTGCTGCCATGGCTCCACCTCCTGCTTCGTTATTGTTGGCGGCCGCTGCCGCCGCCACGGCCTCCAGGGAAGCGGGATCAAAGCCTTGCTCCGTCCCCAGCACATCAGCCTCCATCTTCACGCTGTCGGCAAGGAAGGCGGAGTAAGCATCGCTGTCAGCCATCAGCAATTTGAGCTTGGGGATCCAGCTCTTGCGTACGACGCGACGGGCGTTAGTGCACATGTCAGCCGCAATGGCGTTCATCTCGCTCTCCTTGAAGCTTGGTGCAAAGTTCTGGCAGTAAACTGTAGGAGTGAAAAGAGGTGAGAAGGGGAAAGAGAGGAAGATGAAATGCCACGGACAAAAGGAGAGACAAAATGGACAGTGTAGAGTCATAAAAACACATTTCAAAGCTGCAGTAGCTTACTTTACATGCAGCCATCTAAAAGAGATGAAGCATGCTATTTATAGCACACGTCACCAATTAGCAAACCACGGGCCAAATCCACAAGAAACAGGAGTAAGAGTTCAGGAGGTGGAAAATAAGTTAACTGAAAGCCCAGCGGGAGCGATCCAAACGAATCCTCTCTCATTCCCTCACATAACTAGCATACAAGTGTTCTCTGAGAACAGTGGATTTCTAGGGAAAACATAGAAAGCCCTTTGCAGATGGAGACATGGTAAAGAAGTGTGTGGATGCTACGGCTAACACTTGTAGATGGAACAGAAAGACATGAACTGAGAGAAAGTATTAAACAATTCCTCTTTCAGCTTGTGTCCATGACTGCTGATGGTGCTCCCTCCAGGATAGGAAAAGAAAAAGGAGCAGTGGCTCCAATGAAAGAAGCCAACCTGGACACCTCCTCATATCACTGCATTATCCATCCGACTGTTCTGTGAGTACAGTATGCAGAGTAGCATTGAAACGGTAGGAGATCTTCACGGTATGAAAACAGTCACAGAAAATATCACGGTAGGACGGTATCACAGTATTTCACTGTTATTATTATAATTATTACTACCATTATTATTATTATAATTATTATGACATCATCATCAGTAGTAGTAGTAGTAGCCATATTTACAATGACCCATAAAGGAATAAAACCACTTTTTATGGTTGAACAAACCCTTAATAGTGGCATTGTGACTAATCTGTCTCCCTTTTGAAAATAAATGAAATAAAGCTGTACTGTGTGAAGCAGGTTTTAACTTCCGGTGGGAAGGTGGGAATCTCTGAACGGAGAGACGAAGCGGACGCCGCTGCAGGGAATGAGGTAAATTATTTCTGTAGCACATTTTATGAACGACATTTAAATAGAAACTGCGATTTTTTTTCTTCCACCTGAGCCATAAAATGTAATCCTATGGAAAAGTAATGCACATGTCATTAAGTGTCTGACAACATGGAAAGGATGCTACGGAGAAACGTGTGTCTGTGTGTCTCTGTTTCTCTGTAGGTTCAGTTTCAGTATAAAATGAGCTGAGTCGTATAAATGTTCTTTGTTGAGATTTAAGTCATGAATGGGACACATACTGTGATCTGAGAGGGATGATGATGGTGAAGATGTTGAACTAGATGGACGTGTTTCCTCCTTTAGCGACACATTGTCCCCACATTTCTTACAAACTGGGTATCCGTCCTCCGGGACTAATCCTTGTTGGTTTTTCTGATATCAAAGTTTGTCCAACGTTACTGGTTTTACTGTGTTTTGGGGGGATGGAGATCAGTGATGTCTGTCTCACCTCCCTCTGCTGCATGTGTGTCAGTAGCACCCATTGTGCTGTCTGACAGGCAGTCGAGGAGTAGCAGAGATTCTCGGTTCATCTTTTCTTATTAAACTGGTAATAAGCAAATGTTCATGGTATGATAACCATCAAATTTTATACCGTGGAACCAGTAACCGTGTGTTTTTGTGTGTGTGTGTGTGTGTGTGTGTGTGTGTGTGTGTGTGTGTGTGTGTGTGTGTGTGTGTGTGTGTGTGTGTGTGTGTGTGTGTGTGTGTCTCACATTTGACAGCGTGCAGCACTCTGTTGTCCAGGGGTTTACGACTGGGGTCATTGGTTGAGGAACGGATGCCGGTTCCACAGCTGTTAGCCAGAGTGCTCCTGAGCAAGGAAAACACCAAAAAACTCACAAACATCACATTATCATATTAACATCAGACACAAGACTTTTTTTCTTTTTTTTTTA